>JAQQAE010011380.1:0-13645 GCA_029823295.1 Pseudamia nigra | reverse complement strand
ACATCCATCAAGTGTAGCCCGCCTTTGCCCCAAACCAGCTGGGATTGGCTCCAGCATCCCCCCAACCCTTGCGAGGATTAAGGGGTAGAAAATGGATGGAGGGATTTTTAAGTATATGCAAAGGAGTAAATGTAGATGGGTACTACCCACCTATGATGAATAATGCTGTTAATTTAGGGCATCTCTGGCATAAACCTTACATTGGGTGGTTTATCAAATAAACTTGTTAACCACTGTACATTAAATGTTCATATGTAAAATATAGGCTAAACTGCACAGATGAAAGCAACAAGAGACATGTCACAAACCGATGAGCGCTTCGATGGCAGTCTCTTATTTAGAAGGCTTAATAAGGAGGCTGATAATCTCTTCCTGCACACAAGCTCACACCTACGGGCACTTTTCTGCAGCTGAAGCACATCAGATAAAACTTGTAGACACTTGACAGACTTGATGATTTGCATGCTATGAGGTAACATGGCATGATCTCCTGGTTCACTGATAAGCTATGGGAAGAGATAAATCAAACGAGAAGGATCAGAATAAAAACCTTATTTAAAAGCATGGCTATTAATCAAGTAAGACAGCTGTATTAGTCTGTGTACCTAATTCAAAATAAAGATGCCTTTGGAAAATACTAATGTTCCAAATGTGATTATAATTTCCCATTACTTTGATATGGCTTTAAATCAAATACCATGTGCCTCATTGCATGTATTGCATGTTGAAAATGACAAAACTGAGTAAAAATATTATGACTTTGCGGACAGAGGTACTGTTCACATTAAAATATTTCCAGTACCAGTAGTTTGTGTTTGCCTGCCTGGAATTTGAGATGAGAGAAAAGTCTGTATTCCTGTATATGAGGTGTAAAGAGTAGCATCTAACCCCAAAACCAACAGCAGTAACAGGAAATTTTGGAGAGCAGCAGGCATAAGAAGTTTTTTCCAGGATTCCCTCTCCAAAACAAACATGGTGGAGGAATGTTGACGTGACCGGAGGCACAGAGTGCACTGAATCAGCTCAGGACCCCCCCTTGAAATACAGACAATGAGAAGATAAATTTTCCCATCCATTCACACATTTATCTCAACCGATACAGAGGGCACATTTACTCTCTCCCCCTACACTGAGTTTTAAACACCAACCAAATACACAAGCAAGGAAGTGACATTCATTAAATCAGTGCATCAGTTTTCATCTCAATAGAAGTTCATGAACACTTTCTCCTCCACCTTTTGTCCTTACTTCAAAGCACCAAGCGTAGGATTGCTATTCAGGGGGACTTGGCCCACCAAAGCATGAAAATGACCTAATTGTGTGTGCGCACTATTTGTTTTCTATACTGTCAGTTGCCTGAGGGTGAGTAATATTAATCCACTGTGCCCCAATGTGTTCCTTGCTCAGGTCCAGGCCCATGAGATCGAGCAAGTGAGCATATCTTGCTTTGTCTGGAGGTAATGAGCATGAGCAGGACGTGGGCAGTGGTGTGGGAGAAGACCAGGAGGTTTCACTCTGTTTTCCTTCTGACCGCTCTTGATCCCTTCTGGATCCAGACCTTGTTGAGGCCATGATCCAAAACTGGAAATACGTGATGCCCTGCAGGAAGCAGAAGTTGAGATCAACTGACAGGTGACATTGACCACCTCTGCACCTGAAGCACTGGCACTGACCTACTGAGATCCACAAACAATACTTCTCAGACAACTGTGTAAGAAGTATAAATACTGGTCCACATCTCCCAAAGTTAGGTTAAGTCACTTTGATGGATCTTCTCCAAAATTAAAGGGGTTCATCCTCAGTCCATGCTTTACTTTTCTGATAAATTGTGTTAATGTTTTTCTGCCAAAAGACCGACTAATGGAGGACAGAAAAGCATAATCTTATGTGACACGAAATAAAAACTACATTTGCAGATTCAGATAAATAGCATAAAATAGGCTAGATTCAACTCAAATGTTATCTTTTTCTTGAACATGAGAATGCATTCAAATGTTGGACACCATCTTCAAATTAAAATTGCTTTCACATCTGATTTAAGCAACAATTTGCAACAACAGGGTTCTTATTAATTGCATTACTTGACACTACCGTAAGTATTCTTAGATCTAACAACAGTATATTTCAGCCAAAAGAAATGGTTTACCTGACACTGCAATGCAGGCCTACAGTATAGTGTATATGCTGGTTTACTGAATGTATGTCCTACTTTGATATGAAACTCTGGAACACAATTTCAGCAGATCTAAAAGTACCTTTATTTTCAGTGGAAGAAACATTTTTATTCATGTGAAAAAAAGAACTCCAGCAGCATTTCAACACTAAAAGACACTGAAGCAAATTGTAAAATATGGCCTATGTAACAGACTGTGTATACTGTTTGATTAACATTTAACTCTACGCCTCTGTGTGCTTTGTTGAGATTAATTTATTATGACATCTAAAGTTGAGTCTTTGTCCTGAGGATGTATTGTGTAGGTGGCAATGTGTATTTCCACAGGTAAGATCTCCATTTGTCATTATCTATGACATCAGTACTAATTGATGATGATTTCTCTGTTGACACACTGTCACTAATAGTACTGCCATCATACTTTCATTAGCACATACACTACAGTTTATGTCATGGTGACAATTGGGAAGGACATGTGGTGTGAATGAATTCTTGGAAAACTAACCCAGTATCACAACATTAATTCTTAAATGGGGATTTTTCAAAGTTCTTTTGGTTCATTTCCAAAGGTTTTTTCTCAACACAGTGTTCATTTCTCATTGATTCATTTTCTACCCTTTAATCCTTGCAAGGGTCAGGGTGCTGGAGCCTATCCCAGCTGACTTAGGGTAAAGGTGGGGTATACCTTGGATGAGTCACCAGTTCATCGCAGAGCTGACATATAAAGACACACAACCATTCACACTCGCATTCATTCCAATGGGCAATTTAGAGTGACCAGTTAACCTAACCCCTAGTGCATGTTTTTGGTGGCACAAACATCTGTCCACAGACGTTTTGACTGATTTATATGCTGCTTTTAATGGCTTTGTTTGAACACTGTAGATTATGCTTTTTAAATTATTTACTTGATATATTGTATTATGATGTTTGTATGAATGAGCATTTACAATCCTGCCTGTTTGTGACTCTACTGCTGTCTTGACTGGGACAGTCCTCTAAAATACATTTTTAATCTCAGTGACTTTTTGTCACAACATGTTCTCTTCCTAGTTAAATACCAAAGGTTAAATAAATTAAAAGCAAAGTTTAGATCAGAAATTTCCCTGGATATAATTGGACACACTAGCAGCCAATCAGAGAAATGATCATGGACAAACACCACTGCTAGACATGCAACCTGCCCCTGTTTCCAACCACATCTAAGATGCTCCACATCAGAGCAATTGCTGTGATTGGCCCGACCCAGTTTAACCTCAGCTGAAATCGGTTTCAGTGGGAGGATGCCCCACTGATCTGCCAGAGCATATGAAGATCAGTACTTTATGTGTAAACATGTATAGTCACACCTTTCTATTGGGCAAGGATCTGCAATGAGAAGCGTAACACTAAGTAAGGACAGAGGAAAAACCAGTGAAAAGAATGGAAGAGCGGGAAACCAGAAATATAACAATGAGCTATTGTGCAAGCAAGAGGAAGAGAAGACCTGATTATTCACCTTTGTGTTTAGCAAGTGCCGGCATGATTATGATGACATACCTTGGCAACAACAGGTGAAAACAGTAAGTTCTGATCCAAAGAGATTGAAAGAATGAAAGAAAGGGAGGGACGGACGAAGAGAAGAAAGAAAGAAAGAAAGAATCAAAGGAGGGGAGGACAAAATAAATAAATGAAGAAAGAAAACAGAAAGAAAGAAAAAAGAAAGAAAGGAAGGAAGGAAGGAAGAAAGAAAGAAACAAACAAAGAAACAAAGAAACAAAGAAAGAAAGGAAGGAAGGAAGGAAAAGAAAGAAAGAAGGAAAGAAAGGTAGAAATAAAGAAAGAAAGAAAGAAAGGAAGAGAAAGAAAGAAAGAAAGGAAGGAAGAAAGGAAGAAAGAAAGAAAGAAAGAAAGAAAGGCAGAAAGAAAGAAAGAAAGAAAGGAAGGTAGAAAGAAAGAAAGAAAGAAAGGAAGAAAAAAGAAAGAAAGAAAGAAAGGAAGGAAGGAAGAAAGGAAGAAAGAAAGAAAGAATGAAAGGAAGGAAGAAAAAAGAAAGAAAGAAAGAAATAAAGAAAGGAAGGAAGGAAGAAAGGAAGAAAGAAAGAAAGAAAGGAAGAAAAAAGAAAGAAAGAAAGAAAGGAAGGAAGGAAGAAAGAAAGGAAGAAAGAAAGAAAGAATGAAAGGAAGGAAGAAAAAAGAAAGAAAGAAAGAAAGAAATAATGAAAGGAAGTAAGGAAGAAAGAAAGAAAGAAAGAAAGAAAGGAAGAAAAAAGAAAGAAAGAAAGAAAGAAAGAAAGAAAGAAAGAGAGAAAGAAAGGAAGAATCAAAGGAGGTGAGGACAAAATAAATAAATAAAGATGGGAAACAGAAAGAAAGAAAAAAGAAAGAAAGAAAGGAAGGAAGGAAGAAAAAGAGAAAATAAAGAAACAAATAACAAAAGAGACAAAGTCTCTGTTTTCCTTCACTCTTGCCAAAGTTTGTCCTCACACTCCCTAAGGCTCCATAACTTTCTGCAGGAGGAATGCCAAATATTATTCTCTATTCCTACTGTATTTCCCATCAGCTGTCTTGCTTCATCGTATATATATTTTGCTTTCGTGTCCTTTAAACTACCTTAATTATCTAACAGAGCCTTTTAAGGTCACAATTGCACCTTCTACAAGGCAATGACAAACCACGGGAAGACAAAACAGCTGTTAAACTGTCACTTTAGGTTACAGTCAGGTTACAGGTGAGCAGAGGATGTGCATCACACAGACATGCGGTCACATCATGTCAACACATCATCTCTCACAGGTCTCACTTACTCACACTGTAGAAACACCTGTTTTACATCCTGCAAAACCATTTGAGGTCCTAAAGGAGCAGACAGAGCATGATGTCACATTCCTGAGATGTTAAAGAGGATTGCTGTTTATTAAACTTAGACCAGTGTTTTTTCTGATAATAATTAATGTGTGAAACTAATATAACTGTATAACTGAAGCTGAACAAATACTGGGCACAAATATGCAGGAGTGGAAGAAGTAAACCCTACTGTACCTACAAAATGTGTTATTACCTTTCATTACCACTAACTCTTATAATTATCACCTCATTATAATGAATCACATAGCACTTTGTGCATGTATCCAAACACCAGATAGACTGTATAATGACATCCTTGATTTATGCATAACACAGGTTTACTTGTATGTTTTTTTTTTCTTTTATCCCCCTTTGTCATCTAAAATTTAATCTGCAACTTGATTTGCTACTTGTCTGCCAAAAGTCAAATTGGATATTTAATACATGAAGTCCTGAAAAAGTAAAATCAAATAACTCTTAAATGATTAAAAAATACACGGTAATCCAGAAATTCCATATAACTCTGTATTTTGAATTCATGTCACATACTGTTTGTGGAGGCTCATCCCAGTGTCTAATTAAAGCTCTTACACACACAATTCGAGACACGTCCTGTTGGTTACTGTAACTGTCACCTCGGTGTCACACATGCTCCAGTATCGGTGTTGTCGCATTCTCACACTTAACTGATAGTGACTAACAACATTTTACAAATGACATTTGAAATGACAGCTATTCTGAGTGGTTATCAAGCCCTTCCCATGTTAGTAATACAGTACGTAGGTGTCTCTCACACCTAGTAACACCTTATCTGTCATATGTATTTACCTTGACCTTTTAGATGTGCCTCTGGTTCTCACGCAAAATTACCCAGGCACCCTTTTTAATTCACAAAAATGTCTTGTTGTCATCACACTGCGCACTGCATTATTATTGTATATTTGTATATAAGTGGATACCTTTGTATATAAATAGATATCTCTGTTGTGTGCAGGGAACGTCTTCAGTTTTGAAGCTCCCTGGATAGGAAGCAAAACATCTTCAAACCAATTTTCCAGTCCAGTCAACAGAAGGAAAACCACACGCCTTGGATACCATGACCTGGGTGATTGAGAATCTTCACAGACAATTGCTTTTCATGGGCCTCAGAATAAGTCAGTCTTAAATGATAGTGACAATAGTAATAGAAAAAAATATTAGTTTGGATCATAAATCTCTATAAATGATTTGACATATCTTTCCAATTAGAGAAACAAACTAGAATGCACTCAAGTGAGATGCTGACGCACGCTGCATGCTTGCCTAGATCTTGCACACATTTAATATGACCTACTGTAACAATATGAGAGAGGGCTCAGAGATTTTTCAAACCAAAAAAAGATTATCAAAATTCATCAAGCTGATGCTGAAATACAGCTTAAAGCAAGTGTGACCTTGGCCCTGAAACACTGACCTTTGACCTTTTGACTTCCAATTTAATGGAAGTCCACAGTGGTCACGGACAATATTACTGTCAAGTATGGTCACCCTATCTTTATTCCTGATTGAATTATACGGTGAACTCAAGTTTGACATTGACCCTGTGAACTTTTGACCTCCAAATTAATTGAGGTCTACAGTGGGTCAGGGTCAATAACACTGTCAAGTTTGGTCAACCTAGCTCTTTTCCTGATTGAGTTATAGGGTGAACACGGACACAAACACACAAAACCACATAGACGGCACCGACCTCCATACCCACAGCTGACTCTGTCGATGTGGGAAATGATGTTGTCCAAAAATATAATCTTTAAACATTAACAGAATGAAAATGAATGCTTTTTAATAGCAGTAAATTGGACCCGGTGCCTATTATGTGTGTAAATGCTTATACTGTACTTTTCATCAGAATTTTCATTACCTGTCAAACATTTAGACACACCTCCTTCAGTGTCTTTTCTTTATTTAAATTATTATATTGCACATTGCACATTAAATTTATAGACATCTATACTGTGAGAGAACATGCAGTTCCAGAGATTAGCCCCGTTGGTGCTACTACAACTACTGTACAATCCAAAACAAAGTAATGAACAACTGAAAAACACCTGCATATAAAGTGAATCCGCTGGGAGGTCTGGTGTTGAAAAAGTCAAATTTGCATTGCAATACTGAGTTCTGTTTTATAAATTGCTTTATAAAATGTTATGAGTGACTTACACCATTGCATATGTTTCTTATGAAGTATAATACAAAAACACCGAAAAACATAATTACTACCAGACTACAGGTCCAGTTCAATGTGAAGAACAGAGAAGTTTGTACTACTTTTCCGTTCCAAAGAAAACCTCATGTGTTTCTCTTTGTATTCTCATCCAGTCTGTTGAATGAATAAATGTTTGTTGGAAAGCTTTTTGAAGCAGATTTCTCAGCATTTCAGAAGTTGGCAGGGCCACTCCTAGACATCCAGAGACTTACTGGAAGCCTGTTCCATAAAGCAGACTGGTATCCAAAATCAGCACGTTAACAACAGAGTCAACTCATGAATACATGCACAGTAAGTGCTTTGAGGAGCATCTTTCATCAGATACTGATTAAACAACAGCTGTCTTTTGAAACAACTGTGACTAACACTGTAAGAAAACTGTGATTTGCATCTTTTCAGTGATTTCTCCACTGTTCATTGGACTCAGTAGCAGTCTCATGTTTGTATCAATTACGCAGAAACATACTAGACAATATGTCTGAATCTGAAACCTGTTGGGGGCTTGGTTTCAGAGAAAAGCTGTTGACCTGTTGTTCTTAGAATGCTAGTTCTATTTTAAACTTCTTCTTCTTCTTCTTCTCCTTTCGGCTGCTCCCCTCTGCTTTATTAGTTGTATACACACAGTATACACAGTATCATTTTCAGTTAGTGCACTGATCAGAAATGATATAGCCTCTTCAATGGCGTGATATTTCAAAGTACAAAAACTGACTGGTTTCTCATGCTTTTTATCCATAACAATCAATGTTAATGAAATATGTCAGGTGAAACACAATTAATTACTTTTATTTTTATTTGTGAAAAATAGCAGTCTTGTGATGCTTCTGATGATGTCTGTCCTAAAGCATGTATAAGTCAACTTGCAGTGAAAACACAAATAATATACTCAACTGAATATGAGTTTTCCTTTGTTTATTTTCCACTATTTCTTTCCTTTCTGTTCACCTATGAACACTTTGTGGAGCCCTTACTTACAACATTCTCAGTGATATTTCACAAGTCACACCTTATGTGTCTTGCTTCAGATTGCGTGTGTCTGTTTTTAGTACTTCCGACGGACCTCGGTTCCTGTTTCATTAGAATCTGTGCCAACTGGCATGTGTTAGGTTTTTAGAATGTGTGGGGCTTTTTATGTGCTTTTGATGATCTTTCCTACAGTTCCTTCCAGATTCCAGACGAGGTTACAAAAAGTATACAAAAAAGTGTATGACAAGTATAAGACATAACTGTTTTCATACTTAAAGACAAAAGAATAGGTTCATAGTTTTTCCAAGGAGGTTATGTTTTGGTCCCATTTGTTTGTTTGTCTGTCTGTCTGTCAACAGGATAAGTCAAAACATCATGAACAGATCTTGATCATATTTTCATGATACACTGGAAATGGCATAAGGACCAACTGATTGGAGTGACCTTGATCAATGTTCAGATTTTTATCTTTATTATTGTGAGACGGCCAATTTCAACAATTTCAGCATTTTTGCATGCAACTCAATAAAGAATGTCCAGAATTCTTGGCAAAAGAATACTGGATCCTGTGACAGTAGGTTCTACAGTATCTCAAAGTGTCATCTGGACCCTGCGGTCCAGAACAGTGAAATTTAGGGTTCTCATGGAATATTTGTCGCTGTAAGTCAACAAATATTGGTACAGACCTGTAACTAACACCAAACTGTAGTCAAGACTCTTCTGAATCAGTGTCATATGAATGGATGCTTTTGTATCTTCATTACATATGGAGCTAAATCCAGACAAAAACTGGCATTATGGAAATACCGATTTGTGGGAATAACTATTGAACTAATAATGATATCAATGTGATTCCAAATGCTAATGGTATGTTTACATGGCATGACTTGTGATGTCACAGATCACAAAAATCCAAATGACTTATATTTCCTGTTGTGATGTCATCTTTGTTTGTTGGATTTTCACAGTACGGGGCCTTTGTACAGCTTTTGCTTTCTGTGATGATCTATTCTGTTTACCTTGACATTTAAAAATGTGAGGACAAAACATGCATTCCTCCTCCATTAAAATGTCTGAATTTACAGTTCAGCTTTATCTTTCTTAACAAATGAAACTGATATTGCCGAAAACGAAGTCGAGACAGCTCACCTGAAAGTGTGTTTGGGGAAGGTCATTTAAATACTGAACTACTTGTGATTGACTGCTACTAGAGATACCTGAAAACTCATAAATCATAGATTTTTTTGTATCCCTCTTCATCTGTTTTGTTGACATTTCACAAACTTAAACTGCTCTAAAAGTTTCCATGACATGTGTCAAGTTTCTGTGGTATTGTCACAACATGCCTGGTGAACGATGATGTAGTAGCAAAGTATGACTAGAGGACACAAATTATTGCTGCCTGTTGTTATAGAAACATGGATTCAGCAGGTCTCCGAGTTGGGGGGGGGGCAGTGGGGGGTACACCATTTTCACCTGCTGAGAAGACCAACATATTGAAAAAGAGAATAATACATCAAGTACAAAATAAACATTTAAGATTTTAACCTATGGGTTTACAGGGCTGTGACTGCACGTGAAACGTTTCACAATCTGAAACTCCTCATAATTCTAAAGTTAGGAGTGTTATTTACTTTGAGTTGTGAATGTGTTTAAAAACAGTTTATGGTTATCCCAAAAGGATTTCTTTCAAGATGAATTAATGATGTAATTCTTAAGACAACATATAGCAAATCCCTCACTTGCATGACTACAGTGATGAGTAACAAAATCACGAGGAATAGCTTGTGGAGGTTTTGTGTAAACACACTTCATCTTTCAGTGGAGGTAAAGGTGGATGCCCAGGAAGGGGTGTGGCTGACAGTGAAGCACAGGGGATGCCTCAGACAACAGGTTTCATCAGACTTGTCAAATTGTCCTGACATGTGAGATTAACTTACACGCATACCTAAGGGAAACTGTCATAGGTGCAAAGGAGTTCACGGTATATGTTACAAGCCATTTGCCATGAATTTGTTAATGTGACTACCGTATTTTTCGGGTGATATGTCGCTCCGGAATGTTAGTCACATGAGCCAAAAAATGCATAATGAAGAAGAAAAAAACATGTATAAGTCACTCTGCAGAACAGGTTGCATTTGTTTGGGGAACGCGCTTCAAGCGCTCGGCCGGGCAGCTGCGTACTCCACGCCAGAAGCGAGAGCTCGCGGCTCACCTCCCCGACTTACCGGGTAAGTGAGGGCCCACGTTCGGTGTTAAGCTGATGGCAGGTACGGTTGTTACCGATAATGCCTACATTTTAAATAGTCAGTAATACAGATGTGGCAGATGCAGGTACACAAGCCTAGAGCGACCTCTAGCGGTTGTCAGTGTGACAAACACCCAGTACTCGAAATATTTTAATATATTCGTCGCTCCGGTATATTTGTCGCTCCCCTAGCCAGACTATGCAAAAAACCACGAGGTGTAATCCAGAAAATACGGTAATTAGACTTTCCAATCATATATAGATTTAATGACAGCCCTTTTTTGTTTGGCCATTTTTAAATACCTGTCAAATATCACTCCCAATTTTATAATAAGGACACAAAGAATTTGACTCCTTACTTGTTTTATGGTGTTTATGTTTTTTTTTTTTTTGTCCTACTCTTATATTTTAACTAGAAAGCACTTTTTGCACAGAAAAATTAAGCCTACCAAAGTACAAAGACAAGCAGTAATTCTGCAGCCTGTGTTACTGTGTTGCTGTGCTGACTGATGGACATGTAGACAACAACTCCAATCCAAGGCAGTAGTACTGATTTTTTATTTTAAACTTCATGATATAGAGTAAACAGAGATGGTTGACTCTTTTTCATTATCAAGGTGAGAAGGTTAACAAGTCCCAAGTACCCAAAGACAAAAAAAACCCCTTTTACATAAACACAAAGCATGAGAGTTAAACTACAGTATAATAATTATTGGCAGATTTATAAGGTTGATCAGGTGAGTTATGAGTAATGTTGTCACATCTGGAATCTGGTCCAGACTAGTGTGAAACTGAGATATAGTGACGTGTGAACCACTGTCAACAGCTCTTGTCATCTCTAACACTATTTCATGACCTCATGATTTATGAAGTTGTGTTCTCCATTTACAGGTTCACTTATTTTTGAGTCAGCTGTAGCATCCTATGTTAAATCATTTTATCTTATGTCTCAATCTCAGTACTTTACTTTTTATTAATTAATTGTTTAAGACCTAAGACCATGGGAGTAGATTAACGTCTGATGACCTTACAATCTTCGTTACACTATTTTGTGATTGTCAGGCATTATAATTCATTTTCCCAAAGCACATTCATTAAAGAGCAGTTTTTCACCTCCCTCCAACTCATGTCATTTAATGCAGGATATTGTAGTTTGTTGTGCTGTTCTTTAAAACATATGTTTTTATCTCTATTTCTTTAGGTGTGACACTTTTTAGTCCTGACTGATGTTTTAAAAAATCCATTGTGTCAAGATAAGCATCAGTAGTATCATATCACATGATTATTTGATTATCTGATATCATATCATATCGTTCACTCATCTCCTACATGCTAAATTCTCATCAGTTCCAAATATCTACAGACAATGCTATTTACAGATGCCTGAATACAGACAAGTGAGAAAAATGTCAGAACTAATTGAGAAAGATTGAACAAAATAATTACCACCATCAGAATCTATTCTTCTGCAGATATATTTGCTTTGCACAGTCACAGTTTGTCCCAGTGAGGGCTTGGACATGTTAAGGACGTGAATGAACTAGTTTTTTAGCTGTAACAATCCCTTTTTTCTTTAGGAGATACACTCAATGAAATTCAACCTAAGCAATGCGTTACAAATTTCCCACATCTCAGATTTTAAAAAAATGAATACATTGTCAGAATATAAGATTCTATTTTCACTCAAAGAACTATTGCTCACATTCACTTTTACATTCTCTGCAAACCCTAGAGATGGTAGTGTATGAAAATCCCAATAAATACTCAGCCCAGCTCGCGTGACACCAACCACGCCATGTTCTAAGGCATGTCCGTCATCTTACTTCCCCATTCTCACCCTCAGTTTAAACTCCAACATGCCGTGTTCACTGTGTCTACGGTACATGTCAAAATGCACTGAAGTGCATTCATATTCTTCATGAGCTTTCATATTCATGTTCTTCATTAGGTTTTTCATTTTCTTCATTATATGTTTTTTTTCTGTTTTCTTGTTCATTTGGTTGATTTGGCTCTGTGGATTTTAAATGAACAGTCTAAGTCCAATCTTTATTCTTATCTTATTCTCTGTTACATATAAAGAATGAAATTCATAATAATATATATTGTATGTGATTATATTTACAGTAAAGCAATGAGAAAGTTATTGTATGTCAGTTTATAATTTATTTTTTCTAATTTTCTTTCCAAGGAGATTTGTCTTTTGACTCTCGACCAAGATAAATATGGAAACCCTTGCTTTTAATGTGTGTCACTTTTTCCCTTGAAGCAGCATACAATTGAAGGAGTGGTAATGTGATGCTGCCTTGACTAAAAACAGAAACATCAACATTACTTTGGAATGAAAAACATTTATGAATGACTCGTGATATCAACAACAGCGGTTAGATGGAGGAGGTGGTTCACTATGCCTCATCGCTCCCTCCCCTTGACGCTTACGTACCACGAGCTGGAGTAGATCTATCATCGTTGCACAATCCCCAGAAACCCACGGAGGGTGACTTCAGGGTCTGTGCGGAGATTTAACCACAATAAAAGGAACATACAGTGAACTTTTTTCCTGTGTCACCAACCTCTCTGTTATTTCTCAAAGTGAATAATAATACTGATGAATAAGATGTTATTGGAAAAGTACTGTGTTGGGCTTTGATTGGTCATACACAGATGGAAGACCTTACTATGTGTCTTAGCAAGGATGTAGGTCTTTTGGGACCTTTTTAGTAAAGCATTTTGGGATTTGATGGAAAAATGTGAGCATCCAGCACTTCATTTTATGCATTAAATTGTGAATGTGGCAATCTGTGCTCATTGTGCATAAGTTTATGAACAAAAAGGAACAAAGTGATCAAGAATAATTGACAAAAAGAGCAAAATAAGTGACAAAACTGCAAAAATGAACAAAAATTGACAAAACCCCCCAAATTGAACATAATGAAAGAAAAAATTAAAACGATCAACAAAATGAATAAAACAGTTGAGGAAAATAAACTAAAATAAACATAACTGAGAGCAAAAAAGAAACAAAAAAAAGAGAAATTGAAAAAAAAAAACAACTGAAAATAAACCAGTGGTATTATTTATGCAACTTTATACATTAAAATACACTGCCTGGTCAAAAAAAAGGTCACCACCTGGATTTAACTAAGCAAATAGGTACGAGCCTCCCGTTGGATAATTTCTGCATGGGTGA
>JAQQAE010011379.1:0-13646 GCA_029823295.1 Pseudamia nigra | reverse complement strand
TCAGCTGATGAACAGCCTATTTCAGTTTAATGGTTGTTTGCAATAAATTGCTTACTCAAAAATTTTTCTTGTCTCACCTCCATTTCTTCTTTTTGCATTTTGAAGAACTACTTAGAACCATCTTAAGATCAAACAGGGCAAAATGTACATTTTTGCAATTTTTCAACTGGTCTTAAAATTTTGATCAGAGTGTACAGTATGTATGGCAGAGCAATATGGGTTGGTTGCTGTTTGCTGTTTAACTAGCTGTGCCTTAAAGCACAGCTAGATGGCTGGGGTTCACCTTAAAATACACAAATATAGTACAAAACCAAAACATTGTCATAACAGCCTTCCAGACACACATATTACATTTACTGTAAATTCATTAGAGGTTATGATCTATCCAAAGCAACAATCTTGTAGACATTAGTCAGCACTTACAGATGTGGACAAATTTGTTTGTACCGTTCCACAAAATACCCCCAATTTTCTTTGAAATAACTTGACACTGACAAACATAATAAACACCTGTGATTGTTTATTCCAGTCACTGCTTTCAGTTCAGCTGAATATTTTAAACAGTAAACAAAATTGGTTAGACAAAAATAATTGTACCTTTAATTGACTATTTTCTTATCCAGCCTGTCAGTCACTGCAATCACACAATTTTTGCATCTTTCTGCTGGTATTTGGGCTCACTCTCCCAAACCAATTTGCACCAGCAAAGTTTGAAGGGTGCATGTTTCAGCTCTAATCATAGATGAGATTTAGATCAGGTTGAATAGAAGTCCATTTTGTTGCTCTCACCTTGTCTGTGGTGCCTTCAGCTGTGTATTGTGGGTCATTCTCTGGTTAGAGGACCTATGACCTACAACTGAGATGGAGTTTTCTGACACTGGACAGTACATTTCTTGCCAAAATGCCTTTATAGTCTTCAGATTTCATTCTATCATACACAGATTCAAAGCAGCCTGTGCCAGATGCAGAAAAACAGTCCCAAAACATAACTGAGCCTCCTCCATGTTTCACAGCCGGGATGGTGTTGTTTTCCTGGAAACTTCAGTTTTTCATCTGTGAGCATAAAGCCAATGTGACTTGCCAAAAATGTGACTGGTTCTGTTTCATCTGTCCAAAGGACATTCTCCCAGAAGCAGTGTGACTTTGTAAAGCATTCACACATATTTTTCTTGCAGTTGCATTCAGGAAGGTTGCCTATAATCTCATGGACTTTAAACCTCTTAATAATACTGGCGACTACAGTCACAGTGACATCAAGCTGCTTGGAGATGGTCTCATAGTATTTACCTTTAACATGCATATCCTCAGAAAACAAACACTCAAGGTCGGGTTAGTGCACACATTGATGCCAGAGAGAAGAGTCACTGCTTTTTTCATTTACGGTACATAGGTTGACTGACAATGAATAAAAGACAGAGTTAGTTTGACGCATCACTACAATCGAGTTATTTCTGGGGGTCTCAACAAGGCTGTCCAAGCTGCTTTAGAATATCAAGGAAGAAACAAAACCTTCTCTTTTTATACTTTCTTTGCTTTAATGTATGCCACACCAAAGGCACAAGAACTTACATTCTGCAAATATGAGGGAGCAACCCAGTCTCTAATTTGCTTTTTAAAAAATTGAATGTGTGTTTAAAGTAAAATAGTGGTAAAGAACTCTATGTATAATTGCTCTCTACACTACAGTGCATTTAAGGAAATTGGTATTTGCTAAACTTGCTGGTGTAATTTTAGGTAAAGAACTCTTGATTCCTTTTCAAAACTCAAATGATCTGTCCACAAACCCACTGCCACCGGTAGGTTTTGTCTGGTCTTTGCTTCTTATTACTGATTAAAAACTGCAGGGTCATGGGAAAGTGAACCACAAAGGGCTCATCATGTTCCAGCTCCAACTGAGTACTGTACTTCAAGACATTCTTCTTGAAAATATTTACGTTGTCATATTATGTTCATTGATAATGTCCTGTAAAAATGATTCCTTGTACAAATTAATTAGAAACTGTAAATTGTCCTGGTCGTGAATATAAGTGTGTCTGTCTGTCTCAACCCCGTGATGAACTGGCACTGTTCAGGGTCTGCCCTCCTTCTCCTAGTGTACTGTAGGTGTCAGCCCCATCACAACACTGTAAAGGAATTCAGAAGAGAAGCCAACAGAGACGGAGAAAGCAGCAGGTTAAACAGAAGGGAGGTGGATGAGAGTTATCCGTTTTCCCTCACTCCTCTTGATAAATAATACACACATTCATGAGCCAGACGAGAACATCAAGAAACACCTAAGAGTTCCTCTCGTCTTGCCCTACCGCCTTGCCTTTCTTCTTTCTTATTTCCATTTGTTTAAAAAAAAAAAAACCCCGAGTGACCAAAAATATCCTCAGCTAACTCTTTCTCAGACAAAGGCAAAACAGACCCAAACCCAGTCTGGCCTCTTTAACCATTATAATCATCAGTGACTTTGCCTGTGGCAGCCAGCCTGCCCTATGAAGTGGACGCTGTAATGGATATTAATTATTAGCCAGCAGCCACTTAAAGCTTAGCCTGTAATGATGGCTCCTGTTGCAGTGAAGCTATTTATAGCTCAGGCTGCGCTGCCTGTGTTGCTGCTGCTGCTGCATGGCTCTGTGCTGCCAATGCAAGACTTCCTGGGATTAGCTACAGTTCTAAGATGCCATGTAAATGCAGCCAGATATTCACGATCGTCACAGAGAACCTGACACATATATGAAGCTGGCATATTTCACTTCAGTGATGAATGTAGTGTCTCATAAATATGCACGCCCAGCCGGATATGGTAAATGATTGTGGATGTGTACATAAGTTACAGACGTAAACTCCAGCCCAAAAAATGCATGTGGAGTCAGGACATTACTCACACAGACAAATTGCAGATTACATGTTGTGTAAGGCGTGTGCTCTGTCCAATGCAGATACACTCGGCTGAAGCTGCAGCTCAACCCTGAGGGGCGAATCCCTGTCAAGAAGTAAGTCTCTCTGACTCATCCTGCTCTCCCCTGCCACCACTACACTTTTCACATTAATTCATGCCTTCCCTGCCTTGTCCTTTGTGCATTGTCATGTATTCAGTATGTGTAAAGAATATGTCATCCCTCTCCTGTTGATTCTCTGTTTTACTCTTTAATCTATACCTCTGCAGCAGATTTCCTTCTTTATTTCTGCTATTGTTCTTTTTCTTTCCCCTTACTGATTCTGCAGACATCTTCATTTGATCTAGTGTGGCTTTTGCGAGTCCCATTTATATCTGTCACCAGCCTCCCCTCAAAATATGCTTGCACGAGGATTTCCTGCGCAAAAGGTACACAAACCTTTTGCGCATTTCAGTTTTCACGATCTGCAACTCTCTCATCTCAATAAAGAACCCGGTACCTTCTTCTCCATTAGTCAAGTTGACTATTCAGGCAGGCAGCAGTGAACTTCTGCGATAACCTCCCAAGAGGCGAGAGGAAAGCAGTGGGTGTCAGCACGGAGAGGCAGGGAGACGCTCTTTACCGTTTAGGGAATTAACCTCGTAGCTGGGAGGACATGTCAGTTTGACTAATGTCAGCTTGACTCTGGTCCCCTACTGAGCATACAGTATGTGCCAATGGATTTGCACAGGCACGCCTCTGAACGTGCGTAATTAAAATCAGAGGGGGCTATAACGACACAAGAGTTCATGCAGTAATTTAGCTTTATCATCTATATGCATTAGGATGAAATAAATGACAGGCCCTGCCACGCTACATAAAACACAGTCTCTATGTGCACTCAGAATGATGGAGGCAGCATGGAACGTTTCTAATCAGAGTCATTTCAGGATTATCTAGTGCAGGTGTCGGCAACCTTTACAATCTAGAGAGTCATTTTTTAAGAAATGACATCAATATCTCGAGCCACAAAACTATTCAAACCCTTTACGTATCGCGTGACATACGACACATGTTGTACCTGGCAACGTGGTAATACCAATTGGGTTATTATTTGATTCTTTTATGTTCATTTTATTTTTATTTTTGTTGAATTTGTTCATTTTTTTCAATTTTTAATTCATTTTACAGATGTTTTGTTCAATTTTTGGACTATTTTGTAAATTTTTTTTGTTGAATATTTCATCTATTTTCATTCAAATTAGCTGTCTTTTTAGTCATTTTTTAAATTAAATTTTTTAGCATTTTCCTCACCATTTTGCTCAGGTTTGTCTTTATCATGCAAGCATCATGTTTTTTTTGTTCATAATTCGGTTATTTTTGTTTTTTTTAAGTTTTTGTTCATTTCTTTTATTACAGTCTTTAATGTTGTCCATTATCTTTTTCATTTTTTTTTATTTTGCTGATTATTTGCATCAGTTTTTTAATCTAAATTTTATTTAATTTTTGTTTTCTTTTCTTCTTTTTGCTCATTTAGTGCTCAGTTTTGAGTTATTATAATTTGCTACTTCCATCAGTGGACGAAGCTGCAGGAGCCGCTGCAGAGGAGCTAAAACGCCACATGTGGCCCCGGAGCTGCAGCTTGAAGACCCCAAATTTAGTGACATACAGTACAAAGGTGTGCATTTGAGACAAAATACAATTTCACATCAAATTGAATTATTCATATGAAGACAATGTAAATTTGTATGTGGTGGAGCTACTGAGATAGACTGGGATCATAAATGCAATGTGGGCGTTTAGAGCAGTGTGCGTGGGGCAACATAAGCCAGATAAATAAGTGTGGCTTTGGTTATATACCGTAGCATAATAATCCAATTTACAGTGATCTCATCCTGCCTGAACAACCATGAATTAAAACCAAAGAAGAACAGCAGACACAGGAACAAGAATTTGACCACGCTGAATCATAGGTACGCTGCTTCCAGGGACCAATCCTTAAGAGCAACCCACTAGACATACTGTAATGAAATATCAAGTGGCTCTTCATCAAACTGTATTTGTAATATCGTGACGCAGTCAGACTATGCTTTTTTCGGAATGTATACGTACCCTTACACTACCATCATAAATGAATTCTAATCCCTTTACAAAATGACAAGGATTTGGAGGCATATCTGTCCAAAATACTTCCCTAATCTCACTTTGGGCTGAGAAGCAAGCAATTACATTTTAGGGCTCAACCACATAAGACGCATATCACAGCAAATTTAGATTGTAGACATACAGTAATTTAGAGAGCATAAGGTCATTGTTTCATTGAATAACTGGAGTTAAATTAATCTTACTGTCAAAACAATTCAGATGCAGATAAACTTTATTAACTTTGTGTGGAAATGCATGCTGAATAAATGTCCTTTGCCATGTAATCCACATGAGGGACAAGTCAAGGATGTAGTGGCAATTGTGCCAGAATCTACTTTTCCGAGAGTGTAGTGTGAGCTGGCACGTTGTCCTGATGAGGATTGAAACCATATTTCCACAGTTCCGGTCTGTCTTTGGACTTTTGAAGAATTCTCTCAATTTTTTGAATGTTTTCAGAAGTTTTCGATGTGCATGTGCGTCCGGAACATTCATCGCCTTAGACATCCTATATGTTTTGTTCCATTCAAACACACATGTACATGCAATGTTCCTCATACACCTCGGTTAATGGATGGAAAGATTCAGCTACAGTTTCGTTCAGTTTCACCAAAAATTTTGTGTTAATAAGTTTATAATTTTCTAACATCTTAGCAAAAACATGTGCAATTCAATCAGTAGCAAGCAGTGAAAAAAAAGACGCCGCTTATTGGAAACTTACAGCAGTTGTGTCTGTATACACAACCTTCAATATTTACTGTGCACCACACGGTTTTATCCTCATAAGCACAGTCTTAGTATTTAATAGCCATACCTGTATGTATTATACAGTATATGTGTTTTTTTAACCCAGTAATAATGGGTCCATAACAAATTTTACATCCTGACCCTAAGTTTGGGAAAGGCAGTCCCTGAGTTTGTGTAACTTCCTTTGCATGCAACAAAATAACATAAAAACCTTCCCTTTAAGATATTTTAGTATTCACAGCAGGGATATGTTAATGCAGTATTGAACCTGGAATTATTTCTATGCATGTTTATTGTAGACAGAAGAGAAAAGATGGTGACAAGTTCAGTCGTAATAAATATAAGATGAGGCCGCAAATGACAATATGTGTGAATGCACGGTAACAAGATTGTGTTAATACACACGCCTTAGTTTTTATCGCCTTTCTAAAGATTTACACATTATCACTTTTTATAGTGTTGCCATCTGGAGTTTAGATCAGCGTAGTCTGTTCTACACATCATTCATACACTGAGGAGTATTTTGCGTTGGCGCTGCAGACATGGATTACATCTGTAGCTTGTTTAGATCAGTCAGCATCCAAACTGTTTCCCGAAATAACTAAAAAGTAATCATTTAATATTTTTTGTAACAAATCCAGAGAGTAGCTGATAAGAAACAGACATACAGTACCATATTTAGTGTCATTTTCTCATGTTTTTTTTATCGTAGGGCCGGCAAATGCTACAGTCTAAAGAGCCAGTTTTAGACAGAAAATAAAAGTATGTGTGTGTCGAGAGTCGCAAAAATATTTGAACCATTTATGTACCACATGGAATATGATGCAAATGGGCAGTGTGTTTAATATGTATTGTTACATTTTTCATTTTTGTCTCCTTTTGTTTGTTATTCTGATCATTTGTATTGATTTTGTTTATTAACCTGTTAATTTAATGTGCTATTTTCTACATTTTTTTATCTTTTCACAGATTATTTTGTTCATTTTCTTGTTTATTTTTTATCATTCTATTCAGTTTAGTGACAGCTGTCGGTTTTGGTTTATTTGTGTTCATTTTCAGTAGGTAAATTTATTATTTTGGTAGTTTCTGTACATTTTTTTCAGTTTCCTCATTATTTTGTTCACGCTGTGGATTTTCTAGTTCAGTTTTGTCCTGATCACCGACTTTATTGTTTTTTTTTTTTCATTTTCATGGTTTTGATCATTTGCTTGATTATATTGTCAACTTTGTGCATTTTCTTCTCATTTTATGTTCATTATCTACTTAATTTGTTATTTTCTTGTTGATTTAGTGCTTATTATGTTCATTTTGATTTTTTGTATGCTACTTCCATCAGTGGACAAAGCCACAGGGGCCACTGAGGAGTGGCTAAAGAGCCACATGTGGCCCTGGAACCACAGGTTGACAAATGTTCAACAAATTTATAAGACCACCGCCCAGTGTAAGCTCTGTAATCAACATTATATTTTTAACGCTAAAATATCCTTACTGTTGTTATCCACAAATTTTCAAACGTATTGTTTTACAAAAAGTAGAAAATATAATAAAGCACATAACTATTTTTTGATTACGATTACCAGCTTAGTTATTTAATTGCATTTATGAACTGAAAAATTCATGTTACTCATTGAATTTCTGACTTAGATAGATAACTCCAATAAGTCAAATTTTTGTATAAAGCCATGAATTCAGTGTATAGTTTCTCACTTCTGTTCAAAATAGTAAAATGTGGAGATGCATCATCGTTTTTCTTCTGCCTCACCTTTGTCTGTCATGCTGTTCTTTCAGATTTCTCTCATTTCCTTCTCTCCCACCATGCATATGTTGTGCCTCTTTTACTTTCACTTTTAACCCAAATATGTTTTTCTGCTGTGACTAAACATTCTCAAAGGACGTGTTCTCTAAAGTATCAAAGCTGCAATGAGTTTGTCACATCGCAGTGGAAGCTCTTTGTGCGCCGTGTTGTGAGATTACTCAGAAGTGTGTGTTACTGTGTCCCTGCAGTATCTTCAGGATGTTCTCAGCAGACAGGAAGCGAGTGGAGACAGCCCTGGAAAACTGTAACCTCCCATCTGGCAGAGTAAGGCATCAAAATATCATAGCCCTGGGTTTTTTTTTTCTTTCCCCGCTGTGTGTCTCTTTATATTTCCTCTTTTTCTGAGGCGCTTGTGTTTGTCTGCTTTGGCCCGTTTTTCTTATCTCTTTTCTCGTCTCCAAACCCTTTCATCTCTTCTCTTCATCCATCAATCTGTCTTCTCCTCTCCGTCCTCCTGTTAGAGTTGCTGATTGTTGCTTTGCTCGTCTATTTGGTCTTGTTTTCTGGATGTCTTCCTGACGTCCCTCGGGGCTGATTTAGCCTCGGATGTGATGAAACAAATAGATGCGGGGAAGATGACAAAGGCTGCTTTATCTTTACTTTTCTGAGACATCACGAGAGAGATGCTGCCCTGCGGAGGTGTAACAAGTCCCCCCATCACAGCAAGCAACCCCCATTATTCCGATGATAACAAGCAGTTTGCACGTTTTAAAGCGGGAAAGTATTCTTTAATGCAACACATGCAGAAACATACTGCTTGCGCATACAGTAGGGCAAACACATTGTTGCTGAAAAGAATGGCTCCTGAATACAAACAGAATGAATTCATAAAAATACAAACGCATGCACAAATAAAACAAGCTATACATAATTATCAGCAAAGAGAAGCAGAGAACAGGAGGTATAAGCACGTCGCTGTGTGAAGGTCTGGTGGGATTTGCTGTTGTTCCAACGTGCAAGTAATTACAGCTAAATGGTACTGCTGTTAATCCCTTAAACACACACACACAGGCAGAAGCACACACACAGCTCACACCAAGGTCTTCAGAATGACTCATTGAATTTCAGCGGGGCTTGACCTCTGTCGCCTTCTCTCCCTCTGTGGGTTTTGTTTTTCTTTTCTCTAGTTCTGCTGGGTTTCTTACCACCACTACAGCTTTATCAGGACCTGTTTGGCTCTGATAACTCTATACGGAGCCCTTGTGGCCACTGTGTTGTGTTTTTTTTTGTTTAACTCAAGGAACAAATTGCAGGCAGTTGTCCTCGTGTAATTGTTTCCATTCAAAATTTACTATGTGCTTTTGAAGAGGGAGCTGGGAGGTCGGGGTCAGTCGAGGAACATCGCCTGGCTCTCAGTGATAGACGCACTAGCAGGATGGATGGATGCCTTTATGGTCAACTATATGGTCAACATAGGCATTGTAAAATCTGCACAGTATGATTTAGTTACTGATTAAACCCTCAAAGACCTCGAAGAATTTTTGGGGCGACTGACTTCTTTTTGTTTTAAAAGTGAAATAATTAAAGTACCAGATTTACATTTTAATAGGATTAGTGGTGCAAAAGTTACTAACATTAGCATCTTAGTACAGTGGTTGGGAGTCTTTGTCTGTCAGTGTTAGAAAGAAGCACTCGTCCTAAAATTAGGTTTTGTATTTCAGTCAATAGCTGGCATGCACTGACGTCACTTTCCCTCTGGAACATGCCTGATACCAAAGAACCAGTGGTCCATGGACACGGACACACTGGGGAAATCCAAAGCAAAACCTGAAATCAGAAAAGTTGACAGTTGGTTGTATTTTTTTCCACATTAAACAAGAAGTGTGAGTAATACACAAAGCACAAACCTACGCACTACACTTTGTGTCTGCCGTCGTCCTAGCCAACTGTACCGAGTTATTTTCAGTTGCTACTAAATATGCAGACATTTAGCTGTTGCACACAGTGTTATATTGGAATTTATGTGGGTGTGTTTCCAGGCAATCATACAACAGCTCTTTCCCTCTAAGATGCTTTTTCTCATGTTACTGCAGCTTTTTTGAAGTTTTCTTTCTGCCGCAGAGTGAGTGTGACCAGAACTAGTTCAGCATATTGCAATAGTATGTGAATTTGATTAGATTAGACAATATATACAACATAGAGCAGAACGATATGTCAATGTTTGTACATAAATGCCCATTTTCTGTAGCAGGTGTGTACAGGTTATGACTGTTTTACTATAAGTACAGTATGTACAGTTGTGCAGTTGAGATTCCGGGGATTATACCATACGAACAATCATGTAACTGGAATGATCGACGAAATACAGTTTATACAAAATTATGCAGTAACATTTATAATGAGCATTGATAGTCACCAGGTATGCATTATTTACAGTAGTGCAAAATACTGTAGATTGAGATGAAGTGCAGTTGGACTGATGATAATATATACAGAATATGCAGTAACAATTTCAATATGCAATGATGGTCCCTGGATATACATTGTTTGCAATAGTGCAACTGGTTTGATTGTCCGTGTATACAGAATTTGGCAGCAACAATTATAATGTAATGAAAGAAAGGTTTTCTTATAAATGTGATGTTTTTTGTGATGTGATGCTCTGTTTATGTATATTCTGCCAGTAGTAGATGCTTGAAAAACCATTTCCACTGTTAATGTACATAAAGACACTGTATAACCTACTTCAAGACTGACTGTGTTTTTGTTTTGTTTTTTTTCTTCAGAATGACTCTATCCCCCAGGAAGACTTTAACGCAGAGGTCTATAACATGTTCCTGAGCAACATCTGTCCCCGGCCTGAGCTGGATCACATCTTCTCTGATGTGTAAGAACCATGTTTTTCTCAAGTCCATCTTTGCACTCTGAAGCACATGCATGCACATCAGAATTAAATGTTTGCAAAAAACAGACTTGAATCAATGTGGGAGCCCCTTTTTACTGTCTCCACATCAGTGTGTACTGTAGATAATTGCTGTCAGCTCTGATAGGGCAATATGGCTTCGGAGGTTTAGGACCCCCGCTCTTGCTCGTAATGGTCTTTATAAGCACTTAATTAGTGGGTGAAACTGTGCTGTAATGGTTCTGGTTGTAACTCTGCAGCCCGGGTGCCCTCAGTGCTGAAGACGCAGACCTGCTCCTTTGCCCTTAGGGATTGAGATCATCGTCTTAGGCAGCATGCCAGCACAACGAGGACCACTTCAAATCATAAATCTAGATTTAATCACAGTTAAGTGAGATGGCATGAGAGCCAGGAGGGTATGGAGATGATAATTCAGTGAAACAGGCTTAGATATGAAAGGCGTTTTAATCAAATCTCATAATTTACTCAACACAACATTTAATCCTCAGCTCCTTAGTGTGTCTGTTGCTCTCCCTCTCCACACTTCAGCTCTTTTAATTACCATTCCCTCCTCCGTCATCCTCTCCTCATTTCATTTCCTTATATCTCACTTTTTGAGTTTTGCTTTCATATCTTGCCAAATTACCCCAAGTTCTCACCACTTACCTTCTTCTCTTTCCTTCTCATGTTGCCAATCCTCTCCTCAGGGGGGCAAAGAGTCGCCCATATCTCACCGTGGAGCAGATGACAGAGTTCATCAACAGTAAACAACGAGACCCTCGTCTGAATGAGATTCTGTACCCCCCTCTCAAACCAGAGCAGGTCCAGCTGCTGGTGGACAAATATGAACCTAATGCTTCGCTGGCACAGAAAGGTCAGTGTCTCAAATGTCCGTTGCACATGTATCAACATAAACACAAATAATACACTTAAGTTGCTCCTGATGTGACATTCTGTAATTATTGCACTATATGTATTATAATACATACTGTATATACAGTATATAACTAATGTGTAACCAACAGGGTAAAGAGAAAATATTTTTAAAATTCCATTCTTCAGCAATCGTAACTAAAAAGTATGAGTACTTTAAGATTTTATCCCCCCCAGCCAGGGGGGGATAGTAAGACTCAAAGTACCCTCACGCCCTTAGTGCCAATAAATTTGGGAGGGCTGTTACCATAGTGACAGTCCAACTGCGCGGTGTCCAGAGGTTGAGGAGAGAGTGACATAGCAGGGTGCCAAGGAATGGAATGTTAGAAGGCTGTGAGTACACACACCCATCAAACACCACGTCTGAAGTGTTTTACTCACACAAACAGCGCCAGACTCAACAGAAAACATTCCCATTTGTTTGCAAGAATAGGATCATTTGAATAGAATCTGTGAGCGTGAGAAAAGGAGAGAGAAAGATGTACAGTACAGAGGCAGTGCAGCTCTTGTGTGTGTTGTAACAAATTCAGGAGTAACATAATGTGTGGTATCACTGGTGGCTGTTAGATTCTGGATTTGATTGACACACGTGATTGACAGCTCACTCCTCTAGCAAGGTAGACTTTCTGAACTTTTTCAATAAGCTATATGGTGTTCCTGGCAGACAGGTTTCAAGGACTGATTTTTGTTCAACATTAAATATGGAACCATCTGAATTTCTGAAAGCTTATGAATATGGACAATTGCAGTACCACTAGAAGTCGCAGGGGTTTTATAGCCAGTAGTTGAGAACAAACAAGGATGTTGGCAGAACACAATGAGGAAACACCACCAATACAAAATCACTGGCCTGACAGACCAGTGCCATTTAGAAGACTGCTCCTCTGCTGCCATGATTGTTGTTGTTAGAGGACAGTTGTCAAATAATTTTTACTCTCAGTACCCTGTAGGGAGTGTATTGCTCTACATTCATGCAAACATAAAAAACATAAATGATGTACTACATACAGTACAAGACTGCGTGGACATTGAATAATTTGAAATTGGTAAAGGGAGAACGAATAAGCCTTAACAAGACTATAAAATGCTTAATAATCAAATGGTAATTGAATGTCTGATGTTTACTTTTTACCACTTAAGTGTAACTGTGCAGTGTGTCGAATGAAGTGGCAGTGAGGTTGCAGACTGCTAAAAACCTCTACACCCCTAATCTCACCTTTTCCAGCCAAGTGGGTTTAGAAAAGCCTACTGTGGAAGCAAAAAGCAAACACACCTCACTAGATTTAGTGATTGGAAACATCACAGAAGTCATTCGTTTTAAGAAAACACAATCCCAAGGAATCCCTCTAAATCCTACATATTGCACCTTTAAGCTGGAATTAGTTTTAGTTCACTCATCATCTACACTCCCAAACCATTTAGTCCAAATATGGTCACTTCTAGCTCCAAAAAAACCAAAATGACAATGGCCAACACACTGATTTGAGTTTTTAAAATGTCAGTCCAAAAACCATAACAAGCCCAAAACAAGTGACAAGTGTTATGGTGGCTCTAGCTACAGGACATCTTTATGCAGTCTATGATTTAAAAGATGTACTTGTTATAATGGAGGGGAGACGGACAACACTGCTGAGTCAGTCAACAAATGAAGGTCAAGCAGAGTGAAAGGTGACAGGATGCTGTGGCGAGGCAGCACGACGTCGAAACCAATGGTGGGAGACGTGGACCGGAGGACCAGGAATGGAGTAGGACGGAGAATACAGGAGACTGGACTGGAGGACAGACAGGAACAGACGTGGAGAAGGAACAAGGCAATGAGTGAAAATGCCAGTGGAAACAACGTGTGACCGAGGACAGAGACGAGGTGAAGACGACGGACGCAGGAGGCCGGGAACCAAAGGGAAGCACGCAGGACGGGAGGAGAACCAGGAGGTCTGGGAGTACAGGAGAAACAGGTACAGTAAGTTATCATATACATATGTAAAGGCTGAAACTGGCGAAATGTGGGCTCAATACCACGCAGCTTAAGCGGTCGGACTGGCAAATGCTGACTGGAAAGGCCGGGTAGAAAGACACTTTGACTGATGAGGAGATGGGTTGCAGCTGTGAGCCTCTGCCACTTCATCAGCACACCTGCAGGAAAAAGACACACATACACAAAAACACCACCAGAGGGAGCCAAAGGGAAGGATTGTGACAGTACCCCCCTCAATGGTCCACTCCAGGGAACCGACCAGGCTTGTCAGGGTGAGCCCGGTGGAAGTCTCTGATCAGCCCTGGGTCCAAGATGTTCGCTCGGGACACC
>JAQQAE010011378.1:0-13647 GCA_029823295.1 Pseudamia nigra | reverse complement strand
GCCCCCTTTCAAGAGTCAAAAAAAGAGAGAGAAAAAAATCGATCACTTCTCGCACTGGGAGAAGAGAGGGTTTAGGATGTACCATGACAAGCCCATTTGTGGTAGCTCAGTGGGATTTGACGGAGAGGCTCAAACTGCCTGGCGTATTTTCATAAACTGGTATTTTTGTTTGCAGTGTTCCGCCAGTTCAGTGGTTTAGGTTGGTGGCTTTTTTAGAAAATGATCTTCACGTGGTTTTCCTGAATACAAGACATCAGTTTGACTTGGGGTTAAATGGGCATATTTGGACATTTCTATCACAGGAGAATTACAAACTTCCATCTTGGATACGTCATGATGTCCTGACAGTAAAATTGGCTGTACACTTGTACTGCAATACTGACCAAGAACAACAAGTAACAATTTGATAAAGAATTTAATGACTGTAGTTTGTGCAGTGTGGGAAGAATGTATGACCACTTCATCTAACTCAGCAAAACTTCAGTAGACATGATTAGATATTGTGTAACCTGGACTGACTCCAGTTCAAGACTTTTTCCAAGAAATAATTGTCCTCAAACTTACATTTAGAAAAAGTTCACCCACAGTGATGTGGAACTGTGTCATGGACTGAATAATATGTTTAGGCATTCATGCAATATGGTTTAAACCAGGGGTGCTTGTTACGTCGACCGTGATCGACCAGTCGATTGCGAAGGTAGTGTCGGTTGACCGCGTGACATTTAAAAAAATAGACGTCAGTCTATCATCTATCCCGTCACTTGATTGATTTAAGGCAGGTGTGCTCAATACGTCGAGTAGTGTGGGTGGATCACATGACATTAAAAAAAAATAGACGTCAGCTTATCATCCATCCTGTCACTTGATTGATTTACAGGGCAGCCAATCAAGTGACATCTGACTTTCTCTGACACTTGGGTCACTGTGCATGCGCAAGCAACCTATGTGCAGCAAAACAGCATTTTCTCTTAAACTTAAGAAAGGGTATAAAAATGAGTGGGGAGCTGGACCAAGTAAGAAGACAAGAACTTATCACTTTCATACGGAATGGAGGACTTTTTTTTCACGATTGTCAGCAGTCATTGTTCACAATATGCTTCAAATGTGAAAGTCGCCACCAAAGCATCGTTCCGGGTCAGTCAAATCATCATCAGTGTAAGCTCAGGTAATGACAAAAAATGTACATAGTTAATTGTTTTGTGGAATATTGGCTCATGTCTGTGAGGATTCTCAGTTGTCCAGGTCATGGTATTCAAGGCGTGTGGTTTTCCTTCTGTCGACTGGACTGGAAATTTGGTTTGAACACCGGCAGCTGTGCTGGAGGGGTGCCCTCCCTGCCCCCGCGCTGCAGCGGGTGGGCAAGGGAGAGAGGCCCGGGGGGGAGCGAACGATCCCCACGCCGGGCATCCTGGAATGCGGCGTCTGAACTTAGGGGGACAAAGGCGATAGATCCAGTCGCTCCATCATGTATTGGGAAGCCGCGAATTCCCGATACCTGACGTAATTAATAAATTAATAAATTTTCTTGAAATATCTGAATTTGAAGTATACGTAATTCTGTTTTTTTAGTTTATGTCTGAAAAACATCATTCTGTATAGAGTATTAGAAAGTGGGCTAAAGAACACTTCACAAAACCATTTTCAGTAACACAGTTCACCTCTAGATCTGAAAGTTAAAACTCTACCATGCAAAGTGAAAGCCATATATCAACAATAATCAGAACTGCCGCTGGTTTCTTTGAGCTCATCTGAGATGGACAGACAAACTGGATAAGTGTGCTGTGGTCTAACAAGTTTACATTGCAAATAGTTTTTGGAAATCATGGATGTGGTGTCCTCCGGTCTAAAGATGAAAAGGACCTGTTGCCGTTCATGCACACAAGCACACACCAGTGAAAAGTCACTGGGAGCAACTCGGGATTCAGTGTATTGTTCAAAGACACTTTGGCCTGTGGACATGAGGAGCCAACCTCCTGGTTCACGAACAACCTGCTATACCTACTGAGCCACAGCCATCCATACTAGAGTGGCCTGCCTGCAAGCACACTCCTGTCTCCCATTGAAAATGTGTACCGTATTATGAAGCACAAAATACAAAGGAGACCCTGAACTGCTGAGCAACTGAAGTCGTACATCATGTAAGAATTGGATAGAATTCCACCTACAAAGCTTCAACAATTAGTGTCCTCAGTTCCTAAATGCTTATTGAGTATTGTTAAAAGGAAAGGTGATGAAACACAAATAAAGTTTGATTGACTGATTGAAACACAGTGGTAAATACACCTCTGTCCCAGCTCTTCTGGAACATGTTGCAGGCATCAAATTTAAAATGACTGAATATTTGCAAAAACCAATAAAGTTTACCAGTTTGAATATCTTGTCATTTTGGTCTATTCAGTTGAACATACAGTAGGTTGAAAAAGATTTGCAAATCATTGTACTTATTTATTTTATTTATAATGGCCCAACTTCATTGGAATTGGAGTTGGTACATTTTCTCCCTCGGGTGGGAGAAAATGTAATTTCGTTGTTGATGGAACGAATAGCTTTTATTGACAATGACAATAAAAGCTATTCTGATTCTGATTCTGGTAGAATCTTATGAAATCGAGTGCACTGCATGGGCAAAAAGGAGAGAATCTATTGCCTTCATAATAGATTTTGATAGAGATATAGACACACACAGACACACAAAACGTACCATTCTCTGGCCTGGCTCCCAGCTTCTGAACAGCAGCCATGTTGTGGACACTGATGCCTCGTGGGTACCCCGGCCATGATGTTGGAGTGTTGTCCACTACAATAATATGCTGCAACCTCGGGACTTCGATTAATATAGCCTGTGACATACACAAACGCAATCGTACTGACATTTGACCTCTGTTGCGTCTATAGTAGCACAAGAGGAAAACCAGGTCTCTTCCTTGATGAGCAAAAAAAAATATGCCCCTCATCTTCATCAATATTTAGACAAAGAGAGGGTGTGAAAGAGTGTAAGCAGAGCAACTGTGTTTATGGCACCTGGATAAATACTACTTAAAATGCCAAAGCCATCTGTCTTTGGGGATTGAACCTATCCAATATGCATTCTAACACCTAGCTTGTACACTCATTTTCTTCCTCTCCTCAATGAGCATTGTGCCTCAGATCCCCATCTAATGTACTCGAGGGGCTTAGACGTTGGCTCAGGGCTGTTGTTTGAGAAAACGCCTTTTGATGCCAGGAAATATTTAGCTGACTCTGGACCAGTGATGCAGTTGCTGTAGAAGACGCACCCACTTAAATGGGTTTATGAAAATATACCTGTTTGATCCATTATTTACCTCAGAGCATCTAAAGGGAGCCAAAACTTAAATTTATTGTATTTTATAGGGATCAGATGCTTAGATTTAAGGCTTTTTAAGACCTTTTTGAGATCACTTTAACCAAATTTAAGACAGATTTTTGGACAGGCTATCCAAAATGTATCCCTTTTTTCTGTAAACAAATCCTCATATAAGGTTGTACGTATAGTACTCTTTAAATGTGACAAATAATATTTCTAAAAATAAGAGTGAACCTATTTTGTTCATTTTGATTTCATGTTATGAACACTGGTACACACTTAAGCAAAATAAGAATAAAACAGCAACTAATCATTGTAATGAGCAAACCTGGCAAAAATATAAAACATGATAATCAAGAAAACACATAAAAATTAACATGAATTTAAAAAAAATCAATATAAACAAAACAGGACAAAGAAATTAACGAAATGAACAAAAATGAAAAAATAAACTGCAGAATGAACAAAAAAAATTCCACAAAATGAAGAAAATTGAACAAAATAATCAACAACATGGAGAAAAATGACTAAAATACTGCCCAAAATAAAATACTTCACAAATAAAATTGAGCAAACCAGCAAGAAAACCAAGGAATAATCAAAATGAATAAAACCAAACAAACTCCTCAAGAGAAAAAAACAAAAATGACCAAAATAATCCACAAGCTGACAAAAGAAATGAACAAGAATATTCCACTAAATGAATAAAAAGGAACCAAATAATCAGGAAACTACACAAAAAATAACAAATAACAACAAATGAATTAACAAATCAGGAAAATAAAAAACAATTAACAAACTGAACAAAACTGAATGAGATCATTAACAAAATGAACAAAATAGTGCAGAAATTAACCAAAAAAATGAACAAAAATGCACCACAAAATAAACAAAAAGTGAAACAATAATGAACTATTATGAAGAAAATAATGCAGAAATCGACCAAAAGGATGAACAAAAGACATTTTCAACAAGAATGAACAAGAGATGAAGAAACTAATCAAGAAAACAAAAAAAATAAATACAATCAGTGAACAAAACTGGAGACAATAATACACAAAATTCACAAAAATGACCAAAACAATTCAATAATTGCCCAAAGGGTGAACAAAATATGAATTCATGAAATTATACAAACAGAACAAATTTAAGATTATTTTATTAGTTTTAAGGCCTTTTTTTATCTAATTTAATTTACAACATTTTAAGGTCTTATTGACACCCTGTTTTTAGTATTTCGTACTTAACAATTAAAGGCATATTCTGTGTATTTGATTATGGTGCGAACAAACAGCCCGTGACACACTCATTGCACACAAACTCTACCTTAGCTGTTTTTGCACATAAAGAGCCAGTACACTCACAATCTGTGACATTATTACATCTGCTGTCTTTTGCACTTTACTACCATTACCATTATACTGTACTACTATATTTACTACCATTTGCACTGCAACTGTCATATCATACTATCCATCACAAGATTGAAAGATGAAAAACCTCACTTTCCATTATTGTATTTGTATTTGTATTTGTACTACTGTCACTATTGTACATAGGTTTGATCTCAAGTGTATCTACTTTTTGGGTCCCGTGCGACCAATCGGGAGTGGCACCTAGTGGTAGTTTTTTAAAACTCTATGCCCCGCCATTTCATGTGGAAAGGGTTTCATTCATGTGCTTGCAGAGATATGGTGATTTCAAATCAGGTCCATTTTTTGGAAACACCCTGTATTTTTATATTTGCTATTTAACTCTTTCATGTGTGAAATATTAAAACAGCTGGTGATATGAATGTTTCAACCTTGCGGTATTCCCAATCTTTAAAATAATGCCACTTATATTGAGTTAACTTATGGCATGTCAGTTTAGTGAAATACAATCATAAGTATGTCTTTGTTACTGTCTGATAATGTATGAAAACAAAATTATGAATCCAGTGTGAAATCTGTACAGTATTTTTTGTATTATAATGAATGGTTTATACAAGGCTACAAAGTGTTTTTTATTACAAATACTGTGTTTTTAATTTGTGCGAATATCTATCCTGTGCTACAGAAGCAAAGTGAAAGAGAAAAATTACCTGAAGTTTTTGTTTTTGTTTTCAAAGCATTTTCTTGACTGCTTGGTTTATTTTTGTTCATGTTTCTTGTTTTTCCATCTATTTTGGTTCATTAACTTGGTAATGTTGTTTTTTTTTTCATTTTTGCTCCTTTTTTTTTGCAATTTCTTGATTGCTTTGATCATTTTGTTTACTTTTTTTGTATTTTGTTTATATTTATCCATTTCTCTTCTTTTTGCTAATTTGGTTCATTTTTTGATTGCTTTCTTCATTTCCCTGAATGTTGTAATAGCTATAAATTTAATGTCACCTCGGTACTGTTAGTTTGCCTTTGTAGGGCAGCATAGTGGACACCATGCATGAAAGGGTCCTGTCTCTCCTGTACATGTAGTGAATTGACAATAAAAATCTTTTAAATCTTGTATATGTCTATGGTCTGACCTTTAGTCTGGTCTCCAGGAGCTCTCTGCTGGTGAAGATGTGGGTCACCTGAGTTTCATTCAGACCATGAGCAATAGCCGGACCCCCAAGTGTGGAGTACAGGGTGACCACTGCAACACAGATGACAAATAGAACAGAACCTTTAAACATTGGCTTTGATTTATGTATGTGCTGTATGCCAGACAATACAATGTATCACAGAATTATCACTGACAGCACAGAAATCTGTTACTTTAAGTACAAATTTGAGGTAATTGTACTTCCCATGAGTAGCTCCACTTCATGCTACTTCAGAATTTTACTCTTTACGCTTTGTCTACACACCTAAGGCCAATATAAAACTCTGTCACAGCTGACTACATGAGTAGCAATATGTTTTATTCTTAGTCAGTTATATTTATGATGAAAAAAATCTACCTGCTGTTTTTACATAAACTGTGTTTTGTCCAAATGATGAACAACAGGCAACCCAAAACAGTAAAAATCACATGAACAAAAATTCACAAAATAACCAATAGTTTTTAACAAAAAAAATCAACCCAATATATACCTAACAAAATGAGCAAAATAATTTAGTAAATTAAAGAAAAAAATGTACAGAAGAAGCAACAGAATGAGTAAAATTCAACACAATAATCAAGTAAATGAAGAGGAATAAATAATATAATGAGGAAAATGAACAAAATTCAACAAAATATGTAACAAAATGATTAAAAGATTGTAGAAACAGATAATAGAAAATGTTAAAAAGAATCAAGGAAATTGAAAAATACGAACAAAATATGCAACATATTGAGCGAAAAAATCAGCAAAGTAACCAAGTAACTGAACAAAAGCAAACAATACAAATAACAAAATTGAATAAAATAAGTAAAAATTAACGGAACAAAAGTAACAAAAATGGACAATGTTTTACGAGTACTTCTACTTCTACTTGAGTCACTATAATTATAAAGCAACAACACTTTATAAATATGATTATAAAACACTTTAACTTGAGTAGCGTCTCTGTGTTGCCGTATCTATCTGTTTTCTGATGTTTTTGCATGTGCAGTTGCATGTTGTTGTGACTTTATTTTACAGATGCAGCAGCTGGTGATTCACTAAACCTCCATGGATGAAGCAGAAGAATTTTGTTTTCACTTTTACTTTCCACTTTTCTTTCCATCTTTATCTCTCCATCTTTGTTTCTCTTTCCCTCTGTCTCCCTGTCAGTTTGGCCTCTGTAACTATCAGCTCTGGCATTGTATTACTGTGTTATATGTCAAAATAATTAAACAATAAATAACTAAAACATGATACCAAGTGGAGCTTGTAGTGGGTGTACACAGCTCCTTGTGGCAAAGCAAATGTGTCTGGCACAACAAGGCATTCAGATTACAGTTCTGCTTGGCCAGTTGCCAAACATGAAAAAAAAAAAAACTTGAGTAGCGTTTATGTTTGCCCTTCCTTCCACTGAAATTCAAATTCTTATCATCCGCTTCCTGTCTAGTGTAAGCACCGTGTGTCCAAACATGCTGACTTTGAATGCTCACGACAAACTGAGGGATGAAATTTTCCTTTATAGAATAAGAAAATGCATCACAGTGCTGAAACGCGGACCTCTCTTAACTGTTTAGACATGGTTCTCACAGGACAAATGTTTAATCATGCAGAATGTGATACGTTGCTGTAAACTGCAATAGTATAGACACACAGCAGTATATAAAGGAGCTCATCCTTAAACATGTACAGCAGTAAAATGCAACACAGTCATTGTTGTGGCAGTAAAAGAATCCAAACATGTGCACAGTAATAGTAAAACACTGAGGACAGTTTTACTTTTTATGCAGTAAATATTTTTGCTGACACTTTCACTGGGGAAAATTTTTAAACATATTATTTGTAGACAAAAAACGGATATTGGCTTCACAAATCCATGTCCTTTTACCTAGCATGTCAATGCAATAGCTTAAAAATGGCTGAACCAATTTACTTGATACTTGGCATGTTTATTGATGATCACATCCGCTTATGGAAGTGGTGGCGCTACTGGTTGGAACAAGGAAAGATTAAAAAAAAACACATATTCTTTAATTCAGTGGATACCTTGTGAATATGGGTCATAAAACAATATCTAGTTTTCAGTATCTTTTTTCATTTTCATAATTCAACTTTATTTTTTCATTTTTGTTGTTTTATTACACATTCTGCACATTCCACCAGAAAACTAACAACTGGATGTAAAATTTCTAATTCATTTCTATATATATCATCACCATAAAATAATGATCATTGGGTTTTTGTTTTGTTTTGCTAAAGAGACACTATGAGAGCCGGATATATACATTTTTTTTTAAAACCTGTTATTAGTGTCTGAACTTAATGATGTGAGATTTTTATTTGGCCAAATCTAAATATGTGAATGCAAATGGAATAAATATTTAAGTGTCCTGGTGTAAAACAATATTATAGACTTTACTCAAAGCTATTTGCCAAGATTTTTGATTATCCATCTATCCATCTTCATTTATTAATTGTATTATTTTCAATTAGTGGGTGTTTCGTGTGGCTATTTTGAAACTCTCCATGGTTGTTGATGACTTAAAGCTCTCACTCTTACTTTCTGGGAACAAGGGACTTGCTGGGAACAAGGAAAAATTCTACAGTGTATGAACCAGTTATTTGAAACTAGCCATGCATACTGACCACTATAATAACTCCATCCTGTCAACTTTTGGAATAGGTGGTATTAATAAATACTTATGTTTACTCTTAAATGCATGTGAAATATGAATTCACTGGCAGCACTGTGTACAGTTAAGGCACAGGGATGTGCAGATTGTTGTCAGAACGTGATACAAAGGACAAGAATCAGTGAAGATGATGAAAAAGATAAGATATAGATGGACAGAGCAAGGATTGAACCAGCTTGTTGTTTATTGAAAAATTAGACTGGTTTTCAGTGTTCAAAACACATGCAAGTAGCCATTATTGAGGCTTTTCTACTTCTCAAAAATTGTGCATGCAAAATGTGAAATAAATTCACTAAAAAATACTTTGATACCCTAAAAGGACAATGTACACGTGGGATACAACCTCCAAATGACAAAGTAAAAGTCATATTTTGAAAAAAAAGGATTCATTTGAAATGACTGAGAATTCTGTTATTCAGTGGCTGTCTGTTTTGGCCCCTACCCTGCAATCACGTGCAATAAATACACCTCTACTTTTTCCTTGTAGTGGAATTTATGAACCCTGTAGTTGTATTAGTAAGTTAAGAATCTAAATACTGCTTGAAATGCTTATCGGGAAAATTGCTTAGTGCACATGTGTCACATGTGTGAATGTGAACATCCTCTGTACTCTCTGTACAGACTGATCAGTGCAATGACTCCTCCTACACTGCATCACTTACATCAAGAGGCCTCAGTGCAGCCTCTCAGCCAATCAGAGCCAAGAACTCAGTGCCTGATAAGCACTCTTGGGGGATATAAACACAACTGGTATGTGTGGGGGTGTGCCTGACTGATTGCTGGTTTGTATGGCTCCAAATAGGCAACAATGTCGATGAGTCAATATTTATAGTTATTTGAAAGCAATTAATAATTTTGATAGTTTAGATCAGCCTTCTAACACAGAGAAAAATGCACAGCATAAGGGAAAAAAAGGTGAGAGGCCAGAGAGAGAGGAGAACAAGAAAAAGTAACAACGTGTCACCCTGTGTCCCTACAGTGACATAGACACAGGGGTTTATGGGACGGGGCTTAGTGATATGACTTGTCTTGCGTCATGAATATCCAACACTTCCTGCTCTGATTGTGTTCAAGTATTTGTGTGTACGCAGGCCATGACACCTCCAGCCGTGAGATCTAAACACAACATAGGGCCCCGGTTTGACACATTTATACACACAAAGGACAAAATATGTAATGTAAATTTAGAGACACCCATGCTATCATCCACAGCAGGCATGTAACTAAGATATTCAGGTTTGTAAATGTGTCACTCTACATTTTAACACACACAGCTAATGCTGCCATAAGAGGGACAGAGAGACATGCAATCCTTCAACGGACATTATCACATACGAAGCAGCCAGAAATTGAGTTGTGAGATTTTTGTATGACAGCAATTAAACTTACTAGCTGTAAGTAAATTATGTTAACTTCTGCTCCATTTATCTTACACAGCAACATGGACCTTCAAATGATCAGCACTTTTGTGACAAAGCAAATATAAATGAATCTACAGTGTACACACATACATACACACTCACATGCATGTTTGAGTTCACCGGGGGCCTTTGGCTGACTCCTTGATGCCTCTGTCAACATCAGATGCTTACGTAGACTCTCTCGCTTCACATCTGACGCCATCACCCTTTACTGCTATCGCTCTCTGTCCTCCCCACTGTCTCTGTTTCCAACCTTTAGATCCTTTTTTACACCCACATGATGTGCTATCAACAGCCTTAGGCTCTCCACTGTTGCAGTGTTTGTATTTGCATTTCTTTTCATGAAAATGCTTTATTGCTTTGAAAATGTAATACATTTTGAAAGCATGACAGTTTAATGGTGCATCAAGTAAAGCACAAAGATAAAGCAGGGTCCTTCAAGGACAATCAGAGAGATTTAGTGAACTTGCATCATGGCCATAGATGCTCATCTTTGACAAAGATCTTATTAAAATGTAAATCAGCGATGAATACTTCACAGTTGAAAGCTGCTGCTGCGCTGCACTCTATAGGCTGAAAGTAGTGAGAGCATGAAACTGTCAACCCTCTTTATACTTTATTCAAAAGAGAACGTGCATGATGAGATTTACTTCAGGAAGACATCTTTGATACAGGCTGAAAGAACAACTCTCTGGCACCAAAAGATTCTTGGTTTACATACAGGGTAAATAAAGTATTTCCTTCAGAAGAAACTGAAATGGGTAAAAATGAAAATAAATGATATGAGGATATGGGTCACTTATGTAACAGCAAAGCAGAAGGAACAAATTGACCTTCTGTCTCATCTGTGTGTTTTAAGTTGTCCCTCAGTTTATTCATCATCCACTAACAGAGTCACGGTATAAATCAGGCAAAATCAGACACATTTGGAAAATGTTGAGAGGGAACAAATGAAAAAAATAAAGCAATGAAGGAAAAGAGTGACTTTAAAGTAACAGTAGAACAGGAGCTTAAACAGGTACATGGTAAATTCACATTTACTTGTTTTAGGCTGCAGATGTCTGCTTATTTCTTTAATCTGTTTCTACTGGAAACATGGAAAACTAAAGTAAGACCAAATCAACTTAAGTAACGGGCGTTCATAGTGCACATTTGAGTTCAGAATAAATTCATGCAGAGCTGATAATAAACTGAAGAATAACAATAATAGACTGAAGATCAACTAGAAGCTTCATTATCAGCTTTTGTTGCAGCAGAAGATTATTTAGATCTTCACTTAAGTCACAAAAAATCCTCCTCTTGAAGTAGACATTCTGCATTTAAAGTAAGAGTAGATTTTCATAAATTATTTATATACAGTAAAAGCATCTCAGTAATAGCGGCAAAATATACTTAATATTTCTGTAACTTGAAGTTAGTTACAAGTACTTTATATCAAGGAGCAACAAATAAATTGGAGGGATCATAAAATGCCTAATTGGAGATGGAATAAGACAAAAGTTCTCATAGTAAAATCTATTTTCACAATTTTTTACGCTTTCTCTAATTTTTATTTCAACATTTATTGAAATGAAAACATGTCAGAAGCTTAGAGGGGAAAAACACATTTTTGATAGAATTTGAATTATGACCCTGAATATACACTGCTGTTGACTCAGAAGTTAAAAAGGGTTCAAACTGCTGTTTCAATGTTAAAAAAAATATGCTGTATCCTATAAGATTTGATATTATTCACTGGGCAAACTCTTCACCTGAATGTAGCTAGTAACTCACACTGCCTATTTGCCAGATGTATAGTGGAGCATATGTTTAAAGTAGCATAAAAATGTAGATAACGTAAAGCCCAGAGACCTCAAATCATTCTGAAGTTGTTTACCTGGCCAGTCCTTTCAAGATATGAAGCATGATTAGTCACATAATACTGACGGTGATTCATGTGGTAAATTGTATGTCTGTGTATGTCTGTGATATCTTTGACTTACATGGGAAGTTGTACATGAAACAGGCCTGAGCAGCTATGATCCACTCAGCTCGTGTCTCACAGAAGATGGCAATGTTGGTTTTTGGTTTCTGGCCCAGCGAAGCCAAACCGCTGCCAAGCTGGGACGCTGCTGTGAGGGTCTCCTCGTAGGACAGCCAGCGGTACTTACCAAGGACTACCTGCAGGGGGAGACAGAGAGAGAAAAATGATGCTTTGGAAGTGATGAAGTAAAAGTAAGCCGAAACAGAGTTAAAGAGAGAATGCATGCACTAGGTATACGGTGCTCAAAAAACAAATCATCAGTCACATTAAAGAGGACATGAAACCCTGAATAATGTTGATGTGATTTATTATAACAGAGCCTAAGCTAAGATGTGGTACTGCAGTTAGTCACCAGTTCAGGCTCCATCTGGTGATGCTACTTAATCCATCATATACAATTTATCAATACAGAGTACTGTATCAATAAAATCTCCCACTGCCATCCGGTTTTGTCCAATGAAGCTTTGCAGACAATGGCAGGAGACAGGTAACTCTCTGATCCTGGTTGATTTAAGCCCTATTTACAGAAATTATACTTGATTATACTTAATTTAAAATACAACTGTACAAGTGAAGAAAGTAGTAATTTGTTGTAAAACTGTTAATGTAAAACAGTGAATATACAAAATAAAAGTTGCCGAAGCAGCTGTAATAATTTCCAACTCTTTTACAATGGAATTCTCTTTATTCTCAACAAATAAAGTGAAATTTGCGGAAGCTGCTACTATTTTACAGTCCATTGATTCATTTCACACAATTATACTACCAGTCAAAGGTCGGTCACACATACTCATCCACCCAGGGTTTTCTTTAATTTTATATTATCATTATTATAATTATTGTTATGATTTTTAACATTTTCAGCATTACACATTAATACTGAAAACATCAAACTGTGAAGGAAAGCATATGGAATTATGTAGCAAACAAAAAGTGTTATATTTTATACTTTATTGTTAGATTTTATCCAAAGTAGTCACATTTACCTTTGGTGATAGATTTTTACATTCATAGTATTTTCCAATCAGATTGACAAGGTAGTCAGCAGGAATGGTTTTCAGTTCAGAGGCATGTCTTCTCAAAAGTTCATTTGTGCCATTTTTTGCCTTCTTAATGTGCTTTAGACCATCTGTTACCTCGTGAGGAGGAAGGGTGGGTACAGTCAGTAACCCTATTAGTACTACTACAACTACTGTACAAATCCATATTAGGGCAAGAAACACTACTGTATGCTATGTAAAGAGAAAAAACAGACCATAGTTACCTTAGGAAATGAAGGTCAGACAATCTGAAAAATCTCAAGAACTTTGAATGTGTCCACAAATGCAGTCACCAAAACCATCAAACATTATGATGACACTGTCTGTCATGAGGACCGTCCCCAGTTTCAAAGGAGGGTTTGTCATAGCACACAATTGTGCTGTCCTGGGACAGTCCTTTTTTGGTGTAATGAAAATAAAGAAAAAAAAACACTGAATTTTGACTGGTAGTGTCAGTGATATTTGACTGGTTTTGATGTGACTTTCCTGACTTTCTTAAACATTTAAAATTAAAAGTGTATGGCGAGGATCCACCCACGTCAACCAGTAATTTCCTCTTTCTTTGCTGCCAACTGTGCATCACACGGGCTGGTCCGAGTG
>JAQQAE010011377.1:0-13647 GCA_029823295.1 Pseudamia nigra | reverse complement strand
ACACACACACACACACACACACACACACACACACACACACACACACACACACACACACTTTGCTCTGATTTATTGATCTCTTCTGCTATTAGCTTCTTGAATTTTATTACATCAGGTGTAACTCTTATTTGGACCACACTAGCCTGCTTTAATAACCCAATCCAAATCATGATGATCGTCTTCCACACACTGAGTCTTGAGTATTTCTCTGTACCACTGTGGCGTGGATGTCTACAGGAAGCTTGAGCAGGACCACAAAGAGAAATTGGCAGCAGTGCGACTGGAACTGATGACAGAAATGGACAAGATTCAGCAAGAGGCATGTGCTCAGCGTGGGGAGCTGGAGGCAGCGATGGAGAAAATCAAAGGAGACGAGTCTTTCCTCCGAGACCACCTCTCCATCTCTGTCAAGGTATTTCAGAGCTTCGTGTTGGTGTTCATTAGTTTTTGCTTTTCGGTTGTTTATTTTTGCATTCAAAAAGTGTCTCAGACATATTTTAATCACCGGTTGTGTTTTTTTTCTTTTAGGAAAATCGGCGTCTTGAAATGGAGCTGTTGGACAACACTGAAAAACTAGTGGAGGCTCAAAGTCAAATTACAAAACTCCAGACAAACCTGGACAACATTATGAAGGAAAAGGTACAAAAATATTCAAGAGTGGATCATTTTTATTCTGATGGACTTTGTGAGAATATTTGAATAAACTTGTATACGTGATGTGCTTTTGCTCAGTTTGGAGACTTGGACCCTGACAGTGTGGATTTCTTTCATCAGGAGGATTGCATTAAACAGCTCCATAGCATCTATGAAGCTAAGTGCAGGGTAACGCAGCCTACATCACACAAAGCTTTCTTTTGAGCTTTAAGCCTTAAAGATAAAGTATGCAACTTTCCTTTATAATGTCAACATCTAGAGTCATCCATTAATAATTCTTAATTCTCACGGAGTGTGTACTGGTGGATTTAGCTGCACAGACCCCTCCCCTCTGCCTTAAGTCTGTGTTTTTCTCTGTATGGGGGTGTCAATGCAGTGAGGAGTGTTTGCATCTTCAGCCAGTCACAGCTTCATGTTTACATCTTTAGTCAATCAGAGCATCAGGAAGACACTCGCTCTCATGTTCACAAGACAAACAAGGAAGCGATCTTTTCTTTTTCCTTCCTAGTTCCCTCTGGGACTTTAGCATGGTGTTTTATGTAGAGTTTCACTCTGCTACAGTGTGGGGTGGACATTTCAGGTGATGTGTTTACCTGATGGACTTGTGGCATGTTGGAGATGTGTGATTAGCTCCTGTTTCATTCTGACCAGATACTGGGGAAAAACAAGAGTGAATGGTTATTTTTAGATTGGCATGAAAGTTGCATTGTTTTTTCACATTTTGCTATTTTTTCCTCCTTGAATCACCAGCTTATTGTGGTAGAGGGTTTGTAAACTAAGCAAGGGGGAAGTTGCATATTTTATCTTTAAGCTAGGTATTTGTTTTATAAACTATTAATTTCAGCTTAGTCCTCTACATAGATTTTAAAATCATTTTTTTGTATTTGTTGTATTTTTAATTTGTAGAAACTGCAGGATCGTATTGATGAGCTGCAGTCGGAGCTGCAGGAGTTTCATAGTTTTGGTCGATCTCATCCACCTTGCCACAAACCCCCCCTCTCTGAAGAAGTGGAGAGTACAAGCCCTGGCGTGGAGTCTGATCCAGGTAGATGTCACAAATGAATTAATCGCATATTGACAAAATGACGAACTGCTGATAGAAAAAAAATGTTCCAAGTATCATACTTGACTGGACTTCTGCAGGTATTGGATCAGAGGAGGTTCAGCCGTTCAGCATGAGCCTGGAGGTGGAGATGATGCTGGAGCAGCTGAAAGAGGAGCATCTTCAGGAAATCGAGTATTTGAAAAACCAGCTGGAGACCAAGACACGTACAGTATGTACAGTATGCCATAATAATGCTGTTACTGGTATAAGTGTATAATATCCACCACAGTCCAAATGGAACTTGTAATCTGTCTCAAAACTTGGCTTAATCCTTAGAATTAGATTAATTCCATCAGAAGAACTCACTCAGAGTCAAGGAAGAATCACACCATCCGATCCTCAAGTCAACAGTGTTTATTGTACATCATACAAAAGAAACACCAGCGAGAGAACCCCAGGGCAATCTGAACTTCGGTCTTGAACGTCCCAGTTTTCTGTACTTTGATCTGGGGTTTGATTCCATCCCCAACCCTTCTTTCTTCATCCAACTTCATCCAGCCTCTTGCACGTTTATGTCATCTTGGAACTTTTTACCTGTTTCTCAATCAATCCTTGTACCTCAAAAACAACAAAGACCCTTGTGCCCTTCCGTCCACCTGGGCTGGAATGCCTTTCGTATTTGGACTGTTTTTCCATTCGGAGGCATCACACAGGATATTTTCTAGTGTATTACAATGCTTTTTTTGATATCGTGCTTCCTTTCCTGCACTGAATTTAACCAGGTAATTCCCTGTCAGGCCGCTTCATTATTTTTGATTTATCCTCAACAGTCGCATCCTTTGGCTTGGCTGCGCTGCTGTGTCAGTGACTCTGTAGTCTGCTGAGCTTTAATGGGATATGAAAGGCAGACTGCAGAACAGTGTTTTTCCTTTGTAATATTTAGACATGAAATATGTGGCTAAGGGCAAGGCTAGTCTTGTGATTATGTGGCGCTATTGGTTTTTGATTGGGGGTGGGGGGTCTGAACCAATTTCTTTTAAACCTACCGCTCTTATTTACCACCATCATGTCTCAAACCAACCTAACAACAACATTTTGAAGTGCTTGCAAGTGTCCAAATCCGTTTAGTTGAAACTTGCCACAGGGTCATTCAATATCAACTCAACCAGTGCTTCCATGGACACCATCTCAGATTTTGCACTAAATATAAGGAGATAAACTTCTATGGGAGCAATGAAAAATCTCCCGAGTTTCAGATCAAAATTCTAAGTGGTTTAGATTTTATGGTCCTGTAAACTTTAAGGGGCACACCCCATTTTGGCACTCGCAGATCACACTGTTCATTTTCATGGGTTTTTGAAGAATCATTATATACAAGATATCAGCCTGAACATTGGCACTCTGCTTAGTTCTGACCTGCTCTTTCAGAATCTGCTGTCAGAGTTAGGCTAGAATTAGGCATTTCATAAATGGATTTTTGTTGGGTGGAATACATTTTTCATTTTTGGATCATCCACCATGAGATCACCTATCGACCAAGACCTCAAAATTTACTTGTTTACTGTTAGTAGTAGTAGTTACTGTATTTTTATGGACCATAAACATCTCTATCCTGTCAACTTTTTGGCTAGGCGGCGCTAGTGCTTGGAATAAGGAAAGACTTTGAAAAATCACTCAGTTATGCTAATCGATACCACTTATTTCAGCAGGTACTAAACAACCTCTAGTTAATGAGTTTTAGTTTTTTATGTAAAGTTCACTGTAAAACAAACACGAGCTACTGACGTGTTATTCTGAGTTCACAGCAGTTGCCAAACTGTAAAAATTGTAATGTTAACATTGACGCCTCAAGCACATTGGTTACTGTTCACTCTCATTATTCTTCACCTTTTCTATCACTGAGCCCATTTACATGACCACAGAAATCCCATCACTAGGAGTAATCAGATTAGTGTAATAATCAGATTTGACATTTACTTGCACTGCAGACATATGAAAACCCTGGTTTACATGTTTCAGTCATTATGAGATTTCTTTAGGAGTTTGTAAGTACATAGTGACATTAGACTCGAGCTTTGTGTTATTTTCAAACCTTCTGTGTTTCTTCTTGTCGAGGACATGTAGGATGTTAAAGGTTTTCATCTTATTTAACATGAAATTAGTCTTTTCTTCATCCAGAAGTGACTCTTTAAACTTTCCTCTGCTGCCTTGTTCATGGTTTTTTCTTCTGCTCAAGTTGTGACGTCACCTCCATTTTGTATGATTTTTTTTTTTTTTTTTTCCCTACACATGCACAGATGTAGAAGAACAATAGAAATCAGATTACTGGGCATACATTAACCAAGAAGTCAGAGTGTTGGGGAGAAATCCAGGTGTGGTAATCAAAATCAGATCACTGCCATTATTGGATCAGAGTTCTCCTGTGCATGTAAACGGGCTCAATGTTAGTCCAACACAAACTCTGCTCAGGTCACAACTGGCTAATTTCTGAATACATTTTATTCATCTACATGTCTTCATCCCCTTAATTCCTCCATGTTTTTCATCTTGCTACAGATCAGTCAATTCGATGAAGTGGTTGAGAAGCAGAAGGTCACCCATGAGGACCAGAGGGCTGCTCTAACACTCCAGTATCAGCAGGAGGTCCAGGCCTTGAGGGAGGCCATGGCCAGCGTCCAGAACCATGCACAGGAGCTCCAGAGGAGGCTAGAGCAGGCAGAGCTGGAACGATGCTGTTTGGAGCAGAAGCAGACGAAGGAGAGGGAGGAGATGGAGAATCTGCATGAGGAGGAAATCCAGACTCTTCGGCAGCAGCTGCTGGAGGCCCACGTGAATGCTGCAGACCTGGATGAGCAGCTGAAGACTCTCACTGCTCAACAAGCAGAGATGGAAGAAAACACTGCTGTGGAGATGGAGGAACTGAGAAAAGGGCATGCCACAGAGATTAAGAAACTAACAAAGAAGCTTAAGGACGAGTTTGAAGCCAGAATAGAAGACGAAAGCAAGAAACTGCAGGGAGAAAAGACTGAGTTGGTGCAGAGATTGGTAAATGATTGTGACAGGGAAAAGAAACTATTGCAACGAAACTATGAGGACAAATTGACAGCCAGACTGGAGGAGGAGAGGCAGAGGTTTGAGAAAGAGCAAACTGAAATTGTGCAAACACTAACAGAGCAGTGGCAGAAAGAGAGGGCTCAGCAGGACGAGTGCAGCATCAAGTCTCTGCAGGCACTGCTGGAAGAAAAGATGCTGAAATTCGTCCAAGAACAAGAAGAAAAGGAGAGTATGTTAAGACGGCAGTGGGAGAGCAAACGGACTCGGCTTGAGGAGCAGCACAAGGAGGCCCTGCTTGAAAGCCTCCTCAAACAGAAGGTGCAGTTTGAGCAAAGAGAGAAGAAGCTCAAGGATGAGTGGGAGAGTGAGAAGTTGCAGCTGGAGGAGGAGTATGAAGGGATGCTCCAGGAGAGGGTGATGGAAGAGAAAGCCAAGCTTGAAATGGAGAAAGAGGAGATGGAGAAGAAATTCAGTGACTTGATTGCTGAGGAGAGGGCCCGTCTAGAGGAGAGTCATCAAGAGGTGACGACCAAGCACCAAGAGGAGAGAGAGTCACTCAGCAGGATGTTGGACAAACTGAGAAACGACATCACTCAGCAGAGGTAAGACAGTGATGATGATTGTATTCCAATATGATTACAATTTCTGTTACATATTCAAGCAAAATGTGCTAAAAGACCATATTAGTTATTAAAAGAACAGCCATGTTAATTCTTATAGAATCAGAAAAACAAGTCTTTTGTCCCATAGGACTGGGTGTAATGTATCGGAATTAATTGAAAGAAGGAAAAAATGTTTTCTGTTTTGACTCCAGCAGCATAGAACTCCTGTGTTTTTACATTATGGTTTTATCATTTTTTTAACACGAAGTTTCACACAGATTCAGATGAAATTTACATCAGTATCTTGACATCATGTGTCATGAATATTTTTAAATTAGTGGTTAGTTGGCATGGAATGATCCATGTATTTTTAAATTAATAAGTATCTTAATAATATCTTTGCTTAATATTAAATGAGAGGACTGATGGCAAAATAATAGCATAATGTGTAAGAGTTTGCATTGCTTGGTCTAAAACTGTAAAAACTCCACATGTTAGAACAGAAAAGGTGAAGGAAAAGAGTTTGCTAAATGAATTAATAAATGCATAACATTTATTACTGCACCCTTCATCATTTGGATATTGCTGGTGTAACAATCACTGAATAACTATACAGTACGCAGGAGGGAAATCGAGAGCAGCTTCATCCAGAGAATCAAACAGGTGGAAGATTGATTCTCCATTGATCCGGAAACTGCAGAACAATTTCAGACTGATGTGTTGAAACTGGAGCAGCACAATGAACAGGAGCTGAAAACTCTTTGTGAAAACCACACAGAGCAGAAGCATCAATGGGATACTCGGATACAGAGGGGCTCTGCAGAATGCTGAGGACCAGAAGACAGCTGTGGAGGAAACTATGAAGCACGAACACGAAAGACTAACTCAGGAAGTGCAGGAAATAGAAAATGATCACTTATAGAAATGGAAGCAATGATGATGAGAAACGAGCAACTGCAAAATGAGCTGGATACCTTTTGTTAGTCAGTCCCAAACTAAAGTGATTGAGCTGAGTAAGCAGCTGAATCATCTGCATAACTGGCTCCAGCGAAGTCTGGAAATCAACGATGAGCTTCTTGCTCAGTCTGAGAGGAAAGTGCTCGAGTCAGAGGCACTTTTAAATCAGGCAATAGAAGATTTACACAGGAAATGACAGAACTTTTGAACAGTCGCTTTCAACTGGAGGCAAAACGGAAAGAAATTCTTTCCATATCTGAGGGGTAGACTGCAGAGCAGCTCACACTGTTGGCAGAACATGATGATTTAAAGTGAAGGTCAAAGAGCTAGAGTGTCTTATTAAACACTCGGCAAGAGATTTTGAGGGAACAGTTGAGAGGGAACATCAATGCAGAAACCTGTTGACTTCTGAAGAAAAGTTTAAAAAATTCTGCATAAACAACAGAGAAGAGCTTTCAGTTGAGCACATTGGGCTTCAAGGCCAAATAAAGGAGCCAGGGATGGAAGAGGTGGCTTAACTTTTGTGGAAAATGCTGAAATGAATGAAACTGAGGAGCAGTCAGATGCTATTAACATGCCTGTAGAGAATGTTGAAAACACTGGTGAGGAACAGAAAACATGCTCAGACACTTTAAAACTTTATGAAGCTGAAGTGAATGAGCAACATGTTTGACACCAAGGTAATAAGTGAGAAACGTGATGGAAGTCTGGAAATAAACATGAAAAAATGAATGAAAACGGTGATGATCAGAAAAGCAACTGCTCAGAAATAACAACAGATTCCATTGAATGTGAAGAACACAGTAGGGTAGCGTGGGAAGAGGATGCAGCTGAGGAAAATAAACCCAATGATGCTTCAGGTGATTCTAAATATGAAGGTTGAAGTGTTGAAGAAAACCCTGAAGTAGTCTGTCCCACAGATGGTGGGAATTATTATGAAGACAACCATAGCAATGACCACAACCCACATTCACCACGTCTCCATAATGCTGGTGCTTCTGATTTCATAAACAACAATCAAGAGTCTTTTTGTTTACATGGGAAGCATCAAATGAATATGGTCCCTCCATTGCTTGAGGCATTTGAAGGTGTCACTGTGGCTGAAGATGAAAACAATGAACCATGTGAGGCAGAAAACACAACTCCTAACATCCCAGCTTTGGACCAGAACAAGCAGCGTCATGAGACTGTGGTTGAAGCCTCAATGCTGCAGGAATCAGGTGACCGTGGTGAACTGTTGGTCGAGGGTCTGGGGGATGAATGTTCCAATATTTTTCACATCCCAGGAATTGAAGTTGAACTTGTTTCTAGCTGGAAGTGTGAATGTTTAAAGGACGTGAAGGATGCTGACTCTGTGTGTGGTCATATCAGGGGTGAGGACCTCATGAAAGTGAAGACCGTGTAGAAGGAAAATATCCTCCTACAAAACAAGATTATGTTGCTTCAAAAGAGGACTGAGGGTGCATTCACACTGGCAGTTTGTTCCGCGCCTGGGCGTGTTTCACACCTTTAGCGCGGACCATCTGAGTAATGTGAGTACAAGCGAGCTGCGCTCTGGCCCCAGGCCTCAGCGTGGTTGGAAGAGGTGGGCCACGGCGCGGCACTGTTGGTCACGCACATGTACGAGCACGGCGACCGTACATGAATCTGATGTAAAATCACTGCGTCCTTCACTACACTAATTTCAAAACAATGGTTGCAGCTTCACAAGTTGCTTTGATGCCGTGGTCTTGTGTTTGGTGGGAATTTGCTCAGACACCTGTATACAGACCCAACTCGACAGAACACAAAAGGTGTATACGAAAATGCTTGAGTTCCTCCGGAGCTGTGGCTGAACTACAACTACTGATCAGTACCGGGACAGGATGAAGAAGCTGTATAAACAAAGCTGTGTGAATTTCCCCTTTTTTTTGTGGAATCAATAAAGTATCTATCAATCAATCAACACCACCTTATTAAAGCGTGAGACGCTCTGATGAAGTCATACTCCTCTGCAGAGGAAAAGGACAAATTCAGGTGGTTCGACGCAGCAGCTGAAAGCTTTAAATACTGTGTGTATGACTGGAAATAGTCTTGTGAAACATCTAATGTACAGATGATCTAGTGGTTCTTAGTCCATATATTGCTGGACTTCAGCAGCTTCTCACTATATGCTCTGAATATGGTGTTGAACATGACATCAAATACAACGTCAATACGAGTGTCGTCATGATCTGTAGAACCAAAGAGGATAAAGAGGATTTGTTGCTTTTTTTGTCCCTCTTGGTTATTTTGTCTTTTTGTTACGTAATAAAAGTATGCTGGGTTATTTTGTTCATTTTTTTTCTTTCATTTGCTATGTCAGGTTTTGTCATTGAAACTTTTTTACTCCTGTTTATTATGGTGTGGGGTGTGATGTAACTCACAAGAACATTTTTTACATCACCATTGTAGCAGAGTGAGTGAACAATACTCAACAAAACAACTATTCTTAAAAATGCATGTATTTAAAAAAAAAAAAAAAACAAAACCCATGTACATGTATGTGAAGACTGTCAGGCACCCAGGTCATTGTTTTCTTGTGGGTTTTTCTCCTGCTCTGATATGTTTTCTTGAAGAAGTTTGTGACCCATAGAAAACATGTCACTCCAGAAGCTGAAGAAGAACCATAAGATAAAATACATGTATGCAGAGAAACACCTCACACATTTATGATTGACATGTCATACAGTGATGACATCCAGACTTTCAGAGAACAAACTTTTATTTACAGAACCATTCAAGGTCACAAACAGCAGGTTCACTTGGTTGTGAGTGGAAAAATTTCCTTTAACAGTCGGTCACAATGTGTCCAGTTGATGATCACATGATCCACCACACACCACATGCAGACTGTTCTGTGGAAAAAAAAATGTTAGTGGTCAGTGATGTATAACATAACACTTTCAAAGTTTGCTGTTGGTTTAAAAAGGTTATTATTTTCTATCAATCTTTAGATCTGAATGTGTTTGATAAATTCGTCATGATACAGTAATAGTATAAACATTAACATCCTTCAGCAGGTCTGTGTTGATAACTTGCGTTCCACTTGTATAGTCGGGTCAAATGCATACACGCTGAAAAATAACCCGTAACATCATGATGGAAATATGCTGTAACAACAGTTTGAATCTTACCTGTGCAAGTGACAGACTTCTCTCCTGCTGGCGTTGCAAAAATCTCTGCATGTGGGCACGATTAATGGCAAATCAATGCCTTGCATTTTCGAGAAACCCGGGTGTGTCAGTGGACAGTATCCGAACAAAATGGCTCAAAGTTTGCCATAAAATTAGTAAAGTCTTTGGGATGTTTTTGTTTGTTTTCCTTTTCAAAGCAGCCACAGCTTCTGTTAAGTGCTTCCTGATGACATACAGACGACATGATGACGTTTGTACAAGACCAATCGTGCCTCGGCCTCCGGTAATGTGAGCAGAGATGCACTGAGGCCTGGAAAGGTGTGAAGTGGGCCCTGGCTCGGCTCGAGTCAAAATGGCCCTAGTGTGAGACCCTGGAGATTCTTCTGGCTCATAAGTAAGAAGATCCAAACTGGCATCCAGGTATTAGAAGAAAACTATCACCCCGAGGTGATCATGCTACTGTTGATGGAGCACATCAACAACCTGGAGGTGAAGGCTTTAGACATTCACATTGAACATGATGACTGCGTACGTGAAAATGCTAAACTAAAAGACCACAACAGTGAGCGTGAGAGGAGAGTCCTGAGCTTTGAAAGCAGGATGAATATTTCTTTCTATACTTTCCCACATCAGCAGATCTTGCTCATCAGTGGTCTCCTCAGCATACTAGAGGAGAACCTGATGCTGTCTGAGTTGCTGGTTGAATGGCGTGGTTACGTCAGATCCTCCTTCAGGAGTTTTTCAGAGGAGGACCAGGATGACCACAGACTGCACCGAGACAGTCGAGCTTCAGGACAAGTCCAGGATATTAAATGAAGCTACACAAGCTCTTAGGTAGAAAGAGAAACAACTAGGATCCATCTCTAGGAGCCGTCCCTACGTGTCCCAGTGTCATGTTCGTCATTCAGTTCTACTTGTGATGTAGTGTCATTTTGAGCCTTTTGTACCTGTGATTTGACACTTCTAATTCCTAAATTAAACCTTTTTAGCTGCTTCACTCGTTGTAGGTCACCCTTGAAAGCCACGTTTTCATTAAGATCACTTTTTAACATGCTCTATCACCTTCCATCCTTGTAGGTCTGAGGCCAGTCGTCTTTCTGAAGAAAACCTCCTACTGAGGCACAAGATTGATGCTTTGAAAGAACAGGACTCGACCAAAGAACTGACGTGAGAAGATAAGAATTTAACCTGCAAAAATATCACATCTACTGTGCACATTTATTTATTGATTGATTGATTGATTGATTTTAGACAAACACTGGACCATCTAAAACAAGAGAAGATTTCAATGCAGAAGGCAGCAGATCATTTGAAGAAACAGGTAAATATTAAAATCATGAAAGAGTTTTATGTATTCAGAAGCCATGTGCTCCTCAAGTGGTCTTTATTTATTCCGAAGCAAAATGAGCATATGATGTTAATTTGTCTCTGTCACTTAAGGTTGCTGAGCTCCGTTCACAGTGCCAGTGTCTGGAAGACGAGAATGGGACGCTGTCACGAAAAACTGCTCAGAATCTCCATGATCTGGAGGAACTTGGACAGCAGCTGACCCAGCAGAGTCAGAGGAAGGACGAGAAAGAAAAGGTAGATGCTGATTCGTGACAGATGGTGCGTTGGTGCGGCAGTCGGGTTTGTGGGTCGTTCATCGGTGGTTGTTTTTTGTGTGTAGCTGGCAGCTTGTGTGTCGGCTCTGGAGGCAGAACTGACCAAGGCTTTGGAGGACGCCGCACGCCTCGAGCAGACAAACGCACAGCTGTCACAGGAAGTGTGTGTTCTCCGAGAGAAGGTGAGTGTCAGGTTGCAGACGCAGTCAGCTACATTCACCACGTCTGCACAACATTCTCTGTTTAGGAGAAATAACACCCAGTTTTCAGGTCAAATTGAACCTTTTTCATGTATTTACAAGGAGAAGCTTTGTAAACCCCAGGGAGTACACAGAATCTGTACTCCAGTAAAAGTAACTATAAGTACTCATAAATAAAAGTACCGTATTTTCCGGGTGATATGTTGCTCCGGTATGTTAGTCGCACGAGCCAAAAAATGAATAATGAAGAAGAAAAAAACATGTACTAGTCGCTCTGTAGAACAGGTCGCGTTTGTTCGGGGCTCAAGCGCGCGGCCGCGGGTACGCGCTGCCCTGCGACTTGCCTCCTCTAGCGGCTGTCAGTGTGACAAACACCCTATAGTCGAATTTATTCAAAATACAAGTCTCTCCGATGTATTTGTCGCTCCCCTCGCCAGACTATGCAAAAAACCGCGACATTCAATCCGGAAAATACGGTACTCAAGGTAGTGAGTAACTTTATATCACGGAACAGATTAATTTAATCTTTTTTTGGGTGATTGTTGACTTTTGTGGTTTATTTTATTCATTTACTTTTTTTTAACCCTTTTTTGCTCTTTCTTCATCAAATTGTTCATTTTTGCTTGTTTACTTGCTTTCTTATTTTCTTTTTTTGCTTATTTTTTGGTTCATTTTGTTGCTTATTTTGTTGATTTTTCAGGATGGCTGGTCATTTTTCCTTCACATTGGTTCATTTTTCCTTCAGATTTGTTCATTTTCTTGGTTATTTTTGTTCAACTTGTTTGTTCATTTTGTGGATAGTTTTGCTTCTTTTTGTGCAGTTTTGATGATATTGATTATTTTCTTCATTTGATCTGAATTATTTTGCCCATTTTCTTGGTTATTTTGTTCAGTGTGAAGATCATTTTCATCCTTTTTTTTTTCAATGTTGTTCAGTCTTCATTTTTAAGTATTTTGTTCATTGTGGTGATTTTTTTTTTTTTTTTCATTTTCTTGGTTATTTTTTTATTTGGTGGACAGTTTTTGCTTCTTTTTGGTTCAGTTTTATTCATTTTTGTTGATGATTTTTCTTGTTTTCTTCACTTGGCGCAAAAGTAAAGTACTCTGTAAAACAAATACATGTAAAGGAGTAAATGTATTTGAGTACTACACCTGTGAGGACGGTGGAGGGTGTAGTAACATATCCACCATTTAACAAGTGAAGACGATTCAAGGGTTAAATTCAGAGAAGTTTGACAAAATGCAAAATGATAAACACTTTATTGTCCCCAAAGGGAAATTGTTTGGCAGAGAGTGTACAGTACATCTCAACTATACTGTACAAGCATAAAGATACAAGCACAAGGATACTGGTGGACAAACTTGACACTTAAAACACTCATTTCAACACATGGCATCAACGCATAGTGTCCAGTCATGCACCAGGCTGTTAAGGACACAGGAGATGAACAAATACATACATGATGTCATTGTAAAAGAGAACTGATTCTCACCAGGTTAAATAGAGGTTAAAACATAAAACTTTCCCCTGCTTGACTTCTTGTTGTGTGTCCTGAGGATTTAATAACGTGATATTATGGTGTCATGTAGACTGTCAATCAGTTTGTTCTGATGATGCCTTTGTCATTCAAAGAAATTAACACAAAATCTGTTTTTCATGTTGCCTGCATCTCCTCCAGGTGCATATGAGTTAAGGCCTGCTATTTTTTGGTGGTAAATAAAGGTGTATTTGACACTAAATTGCCATACTTGGTAGATCCAGACTGTGCCGCTCATTAAATCACTGAATGAATCTGCTGCTAAAACTGCACCCTCAAAGGCAGAGTTCCATGAAAACATGCAATCAGGTCAGACAGGAAATGAACTGTTGCTGCGTTCCAGAAACCTGTGCTTTGTGACTAATGCCACATGGAATGTACATGTTCTGGGGGCTCATTTATAAAACCTTGCGTTGGATCCACACTAAAACTTAGCATGTGGTGAAAAGCCAAAAACGGCGCACCCCAAAAAATATTCTGATTTATAAAAACCTGCAGCGCACACTTTCATGGAGTTTTCCATTTATAAGCACTGACCTGTCCGAAAGCTTGCATTTGTGTCTCCGCCTCACAGACCCTGTTCATACCGAGATTCACCTTAAAAGGTCAATGCAAAGTGTCTTATGAATACAGGCAGTTCCCGTGTTACGCGGTACTCGGCCTACGCCAATTTCAACTTTACGACGCCTGAGTCTCGTCCGCGATGTTGTCTCCAGATGCCGCGTAGTGTAGAGTCGGTATCCTCGCTTTTTTCACCCTCGTTTTTCACATCATGGCCCCAAAAAAGAAAGCAGGATCTTCTAGCGATGCTGGTCCAGCCAAGAGGAAAGCCATTACC
>JAQQAE010011376.1:0-13648 GCA_029823295.1 Pseudamia nigra | reverse complement strand
GTGATCAATCGAAATTAATCCAATAACCCTATGATTAATTTAGATTAATAATGAATGGATATTAATTGTGATTAATCAAAATTAATCCACAGTGACCCTGTGATTAATCAGATTAAAAATTTTAATAATTTGACAACCCTAGAAATAATATGTTGGTATGCTCTCTGAATCCAAAACCATGGGCAAGCCTTAAGGCTTTTTTCTGGAGTTTGAAGAGTGCTTCTATATTACTTTCATCAGTGTTGCCCCAAACCTCTATACAGTAATTGATGTCTGCCAAAATAAGCGAGCAGTACATGATGTACAGACTTGTATTATCTATCAGATGTCTTGCTCTGACCATTACTGATATGCTTCTTCTCAATTTGGAGTGGACACTGGCTATTTGAGGTCTCCAGCTTATGTCATGACTGACTATCACCCCGAAAAAAATTTTCTCGTACACCCTTTCTATATTTAAGTTATTGATATTTGTTTGTATTTGAGTATCTTTCAAACCTTTGCCAGATAAAATGAATTTAATTTTCATTATATTCATTGACAGTTTGTTCGCATCAAACCATTTCTTAAGTTTAATTAATTCAGCTGAGATGTCTGTCATGAGAAGCTGTAGGTCTTTGCCCGAGCTTAATATTGTTGTGTCATCCGCAAAAGTATGAATTTTAATTTAACAGAGGTGTAACATACATCATTTACGTAAAGTAAAAACAATTTTGGCCCCAAAATAGAACCTTGGGGCACACCACAAGTGATATGCCTCCACACTGATGCACAGTCCCTCACCTGCACAAACTGCTCTCTATCAGTCAAATATGACTTGATTCAGTGTAGTGCAACTCCACGAATACCTCAGTCATCCAGGTCATAGTATCCAAGACATGTGCTTTTCCTTCTGTCGACTGAACTGGAACTTTGGTTTGAAGATGTTTCGCTACCTATCCAGGAAGCTTCTTCAGAACAGAAAGAGTTCCAGTTCAGTTGACAAAAGGAAAACCACACGTCTTGGACACAAATACAATTCTTTTCCAATTTATTTAGCAGTATTGGATGGTCCATAGGATCAAATGCTTTATTTAGGTCAATTAAAATTCCAACTTAATGTAGTATTTTATCTATATTATTTATTTTTTCAATTACTTCAGTTGAAGACATAGCTGTTAGGTTAGGGTTAGGATTTTTTTTCTGAACCCATATTGTGCTTTATTAAATAAATCGTGCTTGTCAATAAACTTGATGGGACAACGTAAATCATTTGAAAGTTTGTAAGACGTTATTGTATGCATCATTTACATTCCTATTCAAGAACTGCTTCCCAGTTTTGGCCAGATAAGCTTTGTCTTAGGGCATCAATTGAGGTGTCACTTTTGAGTCTTACATTTATGGTGGAATAGTATTTTGCAGAGTCACTTATATTTTCCTGTCTTATTCTCAGTACTGTAAACACAGATAAATGATCACTAATATCAGCTACCAAGATCCCACTTGTAATAATATTCTCCATATTCCTTGTAAATATATGATCAATTAGTGAAACACAATGTGATGTTATTCTTGTGGGTTTGTTTATCAGTGATACAATGAGTTGCTACACATTGAGTTAAAAAATACTGTGTTGGTCTCTGGGTCTATGTTATAATCACCACATGTAATTATGTCTTTTAGATTTTGATTTGAATACATCTTTTCCAAACAGTCTGTACAAAGCTGAATATCTGTTCCTGGAGGTCTGCAAATACAAGATATAAATATGAAAAAAAAAAAAAGATATAAATATGTTCTTTCTTTTTTCTAATACAATCTCCACTGCGACAAACTTAACTCCATCCTCAGTGGCAAGAGTCATTCTTTCTACTAGCTTCCAAGGTAGTGTCAACAAATATCTAAAATCTGGACCAAGTACAAACAACATGGGAAAATTGTGAAAGGCAGCATACTGGTAGACCAAGGAAGACATCTATGCGTCAAGACAGAAAACTTAAAGCAATATGTCTTGAAAACAGAAAATGCACAGCAAAACAAATGAGGAACAAATGGGCAGAAACTGGAGTCAACATCTATGACCAAAGTATAAGAAACCGCCAAAAAAAAAATGGGATTTCCATACAGAAAAGCTAAATGAAAGCCATCATTAACACATAAACAGAAAAAAAGGTTACAATGGGCCAAGGAAAAGCAATCATGGACTGTGGATGACTGGATGAAAGTCATATTCAGTGATGAATCGCAAATCTGCATCGGGCAAAGTTTGGGCAAGGTTTGGTAAATGTACAAGTTTACGTTGACATTTTGGAGACTTTTCTTATCCCATCAGTTGAAAGGATGTTTGTGGATGATGACATCATTTTTCAAGATGATAATGCATCTTGAGCAAAAATTGTGAAAAATTTCCTTGAAGAAAGACACATAACGTCAATGTCATGGCCTGCAAATAGTCCAGATCTCAATCCAATTGAAAATCTGTGGTGGAAATTGAAGAAAATAGTCCATGACAAGGCTCCAACCTGCAAAGCAACAACAATCAGAGAAAGTTGGAGCCAGATTGATGACGAGTGCTGTTTGTTACTCATTAAGTCCGTGCCTCAGAGACTGCAAGCTGTTATACAAGCCAGAGGTGGTGCAACAATGTACTAGTGGTGTGTTGTAGTGTTTTTTGTTCGTTTGTGGCTGCTTTTATTCTACAAAATTAAACAACTGAATGAAACATCCCCCAAGACTGGTGATTCCATAATTGTTTCCAGGGTTTGTAGAAGAGGCTGTGTTTTATATTCCCCAGAAGTGAATGTTTCAAATTCCAAGTCCTGTGCTGAATTTCCCTATTCATTGTCAGACAAGGATAGAACACTGTCTAGAGTCTCTGTCATGGCTGGTGAGGAGTGTTTATGATTACCTTCATTTGCATCAGTTATATTTGTCCAGGTCCTTTTCCTTCTTGATCCATATCACATTAGACTCTTCAGGTGATCCAATGAGTTTTATAAATACTTTACAATTTCATGTCAATGTTGAGTGAATCTTACTCTGTTTCTTCATAATGCAAGCTTCTCTGGTATTATCAGAATTTTTTTGTTAAATGCTCGTTGATGTAGACATTTGTACCTCTGAGTTTCCTGCCTTTTTTGAGTAACTCATTTTTCTGCTTTCTATTAGCAAACCTTATTATTATGGTTGTAATGGTTTTAATTTTCCCCCTATGTGGAAGTGGTTGACAAGCCTCTATATCTTGAATGTTAATGGTGAGTCCCTTGTTTTGCATGCATCCAACCACTTGTTGTTCGACTGATTCTGTGTCTTGCTCAAGGTGCTCTCCCACTGTCCCCACCACAACCCTTGCATAGCTGTGTGGCTTTATGTCCAAGCCAATGATTACAAGGTAATTTATTCTGGATTATTGTTCCATATCTGCTAGTCAGCTTTCCAGTGCTGAGATCTTTGTCTTTTTCCTCATTTAGTTTCTTTATCTCCTTTATTTCCTGCATCAAGTCCATAATGTTTTTTTGTTGTTTGGTTAGACCATGCATCTGATTGGATATAAAGCTCTTCACAATTTTTCTATTTCCTCTAGTTCATCCTCTATTGCAGGGTTCCTTTTGGCCCCATATTAGTATAGGAGTTAACTGCCTTTATCCTGATGTTTAGCAGCTGTGAACTGGTTACTCCTCAGCAGGAGAACCCAGGGTAGCTGTGCTTAGTATGCTCTGTGCTTAATAATTAGTCCTTCTACTGGTCTGGGGGAAAAGGTCTCCTTCAATCCCCTCTTAATCAGCTACTTCTTTTGCTTCATAAAAAATCACCCAGCACGGCTTAAGTCATTTCTCCGATCTAATTCATATTCAATATATTATTAATATGCAATGTGTCAGGCTTTATTTTTAGCTTGATTTACTCTATGGGGAGGCAGAGAGGAGGACACGGACAGAACAATATCAAAGAGGGAAAGAGGAGTTAAGGAAGGAGAACATTATGCAGTCAAAAAGCTAATAAAAGTGACAGAATTTAATCATGTCCCCAAAGTGAATTCAGCCATGTCCCACCTGCGCTCAAAAGATGGAAATTAACAGTCTGTGTTTAAGAAGTCTTCATCATGGCTGTTAGGAATCTCCACACTTCAACAGAAGCAAACAGAAAAGCAGATGGATGGAAATATATGGTATGCATATCATACAGGAGAGCTGATGTTTATGTTTCATTCTTAAAATGTTGGTCAGCTTTCAGGTGGTGATTATTGAGTGACTGGGTTTGACTCTGACTCGCTAAATACTAAAAATGCACACATAGTCACAATTAGGTGTGGGAGGAATAAGTCCAGAAAAACAAGGTGAATAGAATAAGAACCTTTATCAAGGTATGTATTTAAAAGCTTCACTGTACAGCAAAGCAGAGCACTGTATCAGTCTGTTATATTGTAGCACGTATTATGGTCACTTTATGTGAAAATAGTCTGAAAAGAATCAAGGCTGCATGAAAAGCAGAGTTTTGATTAGAAGGAACCGCCACTTTCTCCTTCCCCAAGGCACATCATCAAACATCTTCAACTGAAAGCATATAATTTTCTGCATATGGGAATGCAAATGTACTGCATGAGTGAAAAAAGCTAAAGGAGTAAAAAAATGCCTCCTCATCTAAGTTCAAATGGATAAAAGATGCTAAATAGAGATCATTTTAGGTCATTTTAATGCCTAATAGGCCGATAGACTTGGTGCGACTGGGGACTTAGTTCGATTGGGGTTGCAACATCCAGCTGGTCCAAGTTTGCTTTCACAATGCATTTTGTCAAATGAACCAAACCTCTTGAATAATGTATTCTCCTGCTTATTGGTCATGTTCCAAGAATGGCATCTAGTTCTTCATACCAAGGAAATGTCTTTTTCTTGTCCTGGACTGCCACTTTTTCTAGGCATGTCTTTTCACCTTGTGTGGCACTGCTCTACTGTACAGGTGAATCCCAGTGCCTCCATTTTACCACTAATTAGTTTGAAAACTTCAATGTTCTTGTGAGTGTTTACCAGCAATTATTATATATTTTTGTCTAAATAACCATATTCCTATCAGCACTTTTTCCTCGTCGTCACTTCACATCTGATCGTGAGATTTTTCTTCCAGCTATTGTGCTACATGCACATTTGTTTTAGTCGTGTTTACCCACAATGCCCTGTGTTGTAGTATGATTCCTGCATTTGGTTCACTTGAAGCAGACCAGGGAGTACATTTTCAGGTGGACCCAAGTTCACAAGCTGCCCAAACAAACTGTACTTTCCGACTAAATGAACTAGAGTTTAATGAAATAGGGTTGGTGTGAATGCATCCTTAGTTCCAAAGACTCCTGAAGGGTATGTGATGTTAAACACCATTTGTGAAATACATACTCAAGGAATTTAATAACACAACACTGTGTTTGGACCAATTCGGGAGTAGCTTTTCTCAGTTACTAAAACTCATTGTACAAATGCATGTATGGTTGACTTTGTCATCATCCTCAACATGTGGGATTTGGTCACTGACTGAATTATTGTGAATAGTCCTGTATCTCAAAACACTTTTGGTGAAGAACTCACAATGTGTTTGTGCAACCAATCCCAATTGACTACTCCTCTGTCAAACAAATCTGAGCCTATAAAAAGACACCTCAGCTTTGGAGAACATTACTTGAATTAATCTGTAAGAATGCCACAACTGGGACAACCTGACCACCAGGATCATGCCATTAGAATGCTGGAGGCAGGATGAACCACCAGACAAGTTGTCAGAGCAGTAAATGTCCATACCTCCACATTTCATCCAGAGGAACAACAGCTGACCAACCACGACCTGGTCGACCATGTGTAACAACCGGAAACTAGGAGCCATGCAGTGACCGGGGCTGTTCAGTGAGGCTGATGCGGAAGTAACTTTAAGTTGTAGTCCCACTGCTTCTCCACTGGGGAACCGTTTGTCCAGCTCCAAGAAGCCTTTTTCTCATAGAGATACATTGGACTATCTGAAAATACTAAGCAAATACATTTTTGTCATGAGTCATTATGGTCTCAGACATTTTATTTGGACCCTCTAAAAAGTAACGCGGTGGTCCATCTTTAACTTTTTGCTCTGTTATTAACATATTACTGTAAATAATCAAATCACTGCCGTGCTGGGGTTTTGATTGACATGCCACTATGGTAACAGCTTGCTAGTTCACTCGGACCGATTCAGACTTTCGTATCGTCTGTCTATTCAATATGGGCATAGTTACACATGAGATACACTCAAGTGCAGCTGTGGGTAAGTGTTTACACTAACAGCCCTTTAATATTACTCTGTTTGACACAGCATGGTAAAGTTTTATCGTATCAGTATGCTAGCAGCTAATATTAACTTTCCCATGAGTCCCCTGGCATGAATGCTCAGTTAGCCCTGCTGCTGTTTGTCTAAGTGCGGTTATATCCTGTTTTAGGCTCCAAGATGTCATCCAGGAAGTGACAACCCGATTAGCCTCAAAATGGCCCTGCAGAAACTAATGGGTGACATCACGGATACTTTGTCCAGTTATATATACAGTCAACGCTTACACCTCAGAAACAGGTTCCTATCCACCACTGCTCCAGCAGCAGAGACTATTGACATGCACAATAGACCAGTACATGCACATAAGCACCATACATTGTTGAAGTAACACTATGTCACCACATATATTGACATTCTTTGGTCCTTTTCAATTTTTTGTAACTGATTAAGTTAGGATATTCGTTCAAAGGTAATGAGGAGCAACCTAGGAATGTTCATTTACATACAACGCACTCTACACATGTGATTTTACAACTAAATTTAGTGGTACATTATAAAATCTCTTGAATATGCATTTTTTGACCCAAGTGATAAATAATGGTGACCTCATTTGATACTAAAATCAAAGCTATATTCTACAAGAAAGCTTTTATAGTGAACAACATGTAAAAATAGGTGTTGTGTTACTTTTGGTAGAATCAAAAATATTCTAAAGAGATACACAAATTCTACTTTCACCACTTCAAATGTAGTGCTTTAAAACTGTGCTTTTAATTCATTTTACAGGGTGCATGGGGTCAGAATGATATGATCGCTAGAAGTAATATGTCTCCATTATTTTTGTTTTTTTTCCTTGTAACAGTTGGTTTCTAGTCATTTACATTTCTTGAGGCTTCATATTATCTTGCAGTGTGGCTGATTCACTAAAAAAACAGAGTAGACAAAGGGTGAAAAACTGAGTTAATGACTCAACTGTGCAGGAGTACTACTGTATAACAAATTTCAAGTTGGATAATTATAGCTGTGATACTCTCTAGTCAGCTGTTTAAAATTCAAAATGCGGTCATGCCACATTCACATATAAGAATATAAAATAAATTCCTGCGTGCCAAGACAGATATGCACCAAAAGCAGTCTATATATGTGTGTGTGTGTATATGCAGGATGTAGAATTTTATATACATAAATAGATATGTCTTCAAAAAGACAGGATTGTAGAGTCTAGCTATATGGTGTCATGTCATATTCAAGGTGATCAAAGATGGGCAAGGCAATGTTTGAGCCTTGAGAAATGAGCCCTATATGCTAATGAGTCACTTCTGGTGCAGTCTATTTTCCTTATGATATCTTTTACAGAGCAGCAGATGATGCAATTTACCTTACATGCAAGGCTGAAACCATCTATTTATCACTTAAAGCAGAGCTACAGATGGCTTACGAATAGACTTACAATCTGATGAGCCACAAAGAAGCAATGTGTCACATCTCACCATGCAGGAACAAAGCAACTTATACTCACAGAGAGGAGGAGAAAAAAAGAAATGAGATGATGTTGAGACAAAGCAAGGAGGACAAATGGAGTTGGAATGTGCAATTTGAGAGGTCTTGAAGAAAATATCCAAAGAACGCCTTATCGTTATGTTCCCAGTGAAAAACCTGGCTGTGGAAAGGGGTAGTATAGCATAGATAGGGAGTAGAACATTTACAGTCATAATTACAACAAGATAGTGGAAAATAGCGTTCTTTGCTCTGACCAAAAACACATTTAAATTACTGTAAGGTAAAAGCTAAGCCTCAAACTGAATTGAATGTTAAATACCCTATCACTTTGTTTTTGTTAATTTATGTGTATTTACTTGATTATTTGGGAAAGTATTGCTCATTTTGTTGCTTGGTTTGTTTTTTGTCCAGTTTTGTTGGATACTATGTTAATTATGATCATACTTGATTATTTTGCCAATTGTCTGCTTATTGTCTTCATTTTATCAATGTTATAGGCTACATTGTTCATTTAGTTAGTCTACCTAATTATTTTATTGCATTTTTGTTACTTTTTGTTTATTGTTTTGTTATTTATTTTACTATTGTTTGCTTATTTTGTTCACATTTCTTAATTTTTTGTGAATGTTGTTTTATTTTGTTGCTTAGTTTGCTCATTTTAATATACATTATTGTGGTGTTTATCTAGGTACATTTTGTGGTTTTTGGCAGAAAACACAACTTGTGCAAAAGTGCCTTTTACCGACTGAGGGGCCACCAAATGTAAGTAGAGTAGAAGTGCTTATTTTCACCACAAATGTATTTAAGATTAAAATGTATTCTGCAAAAAAGGCTACTCAAGTACACGTAGAGGACTAAATGTACTTGAGTACGACCCACCTCTGGTTGACAGCTTTTAAAAATCGGAAATTGCAACATAAAAGGCAAAATGGAATGCACATTAAAAAAAAAATGACTGGCTGTTTTTCCTAGGTCTTCAAGATGAAGCTGAAAAAAAAATCTCTCACGTTAGTTCATTACAGGCACTAATCAGAACCACAACAGCTATATGGTATCAAAGACACCTACAGTGAGAAGCTCCACACATCCCCTGCCTGGGCAAGAGGAAATCTCTTCCGCTATTGATGTCACGTCTGCAGTGTCACCCACTGCAATGACATTGATTCATCGTGAACTGCACTAATCAACTAATCAAAGAGTTGCAGATTGGCTGACCAGTTTCATCGAGTGTGACAACACGTAGCCCAGTTTAAACAGATAGTGTAAAAATACTATATGGCAGCCTATGCATTGCCATTTACTGTTAAATCCATGATACTTACATTGAAATATTCCCCGTGTTGAGTGGACATATTCTTCCCCCATAATCTGTTCATTGAGGTCATAATCCACAAATACATTTTCTAACACATATTTAAAATATTGGACTATTTTTATACTAATATTTAATGAATATAGAGTATTTTGAAACATATCATAATCAAAATTATGTTTCATATAATGATTCTCAGCTATTTCGACAGAGGCAGAGAGATGTTTTAAATTCTCAGCGTATCACAGAGAAGGTGTTTGCATGGGTAAACACCACAAGTGTTAAGATTTTTTTTTGCTTGTCTGAGTCAATTATTTAATTCCTCTGCTTAAGGCTACAGTGACAAGCAATGTACCCAAATTTAATTTTCCTTGGTGGCGTCCTTCATGTCTTCATGAGAGATTTCCTCATTGTCTCAGCCAGATGAGAATGTAATTCCTGCAACGTGTCCATGGTCCTGCCCCAGAGTCTACCAATCAGATCTGCTCAAAGCACCTGAATGGCGGGACTGCTAAGGGGAGTCCGCAGGGCAAGCACCCCTGAGACAAAGGGATATTTTCAGGAGTTGCACATGAGAAGGATTGGTGTAAATTTTATCAGCACTCTCCCGTGAGAAGGTCTCAGTTTAATTGCACTGATGTTCCTCTGACCTTGTCTCTGACATCCTGATTTTTATCAAGTGTGTTTCATATTTTCTGGGGCAGTTTTTGTCTGTAAGTGGGTGAACAAGTCGATTGTCAGACGGAAATTGCACCAGCTAATGTGATATGTTGTCGGATAAAACCATGTCTAGGTGCCTCATCTTACCAGATGCCTGAATTACTTCTTCTGGCTTTTTTCAGCACAGAGGAGCAGTCGCTCAACACCTGGGTCCTTCCTAATCTCTATAAGCGACTTGGTCAGATTATGTACAAACAGATATGCCGGGGAGAGACTCCATGCTCCCTGATTATGTCTAAAGTAAAATATGAATGACAGGTTAGTAAACAGGGCCTATGACCATTGTTAAGACTGTCAGTGTGGGGAGAGTGCTACATGCAGACTTCTTCTTGGTGCTGAGTATTCCTTTCACTGCCAGCGTCCACTTCAAGCACAACACAGTGATATCAAAATACTGAAGGCACATTGATAAGTCTGACATCAAATGTCAATTATATCAATACTGACAATGCCAATACTGTACATATTTACACCTGTGTGGCAACAAATTTACCGACACAGATATGACAAACATAGCATAAATGTTGCATCCAGGTTGTGACAGTGACAAGGTAACACAAACAATGGTCTTTTGTGCATAAGTGTAAAAGCCTTATTAAATCACCATGCCTATTCCCAAATGCCTTATTCTACTGATCCATGTTTAATGTCACCTGATCGCCATTGTTTTTTTTTCTTTTTTCCTGAACTCAGTCATTTGACAGCAAGAGGTTAACCAAATGGCTGCAAAGTACATAATTGTGTCATTTTAATTCCCTTCACTTATGAAAGAACATATTCTTTTGTGGAAACATTCAGCTTTTAATATGCATTTATAGCATTCTAGTGACTAAGCAGAAAATGTGCTTCAAACTACAATTCCATGGAAAAAGTGATTTTTATTTTTAGTTAAACTGAGGGTGAAGCTGTCAATCCATCCCAGAAACTCTTGTCAGATCCCAAAAGCGCCGTCATGGCAACCATACTAATCAAAGTTGTGCAGCCTGATTACCATCACAGAATTTATTGGAGCATAGAGATACACACCAACCAGGTCTAAAGAGTTTTTGTGTGACCTGTTCTCTTTTTGTTAGACAGGATCAGGCTCATTGTCATTCTGTACAGGCAACCACCCTAACCCTAAACTACTCCACTTACCACTACATGTTGGTATGGGAGGAGCTGAATCCAAAATCGATATTTGGCAGCACAACTTGCACTCTTTAAAATGAATCAGTGAGCATCTCCAGACTGTCTGCTACCTGCTGGTTTTTGGACACAGCTGCAGCTCTATAAATGGGAAAACAAATGGTTGATACATACAATGCTATTCTAGGATGGAATATGTACTCAAGGACAATTATGATTAGATGACTAAATGCAGGAAAAGATACACTGCAGGATTTATCTCAAATAAATGGACAAAACTAATATTACTAATCTATACACCAACCAGTCATAAAACTGATAGGCAAAGTGGTTAATGTCAATTACCTTACTACAATGGCACCTTTGAGTGGGTAGGATATATGAGGGTGCAAGTAAAATGCAGACCTTGAGGCTGATGTTTTTCCACACAAAAAAATAGGCAGCATAAGGATGCAAGCAACCTTGGCAAGGACCACATTGTGATGTCAAGACAACAGGTCAAAGCATTTCCAAAACTGTGGGTTTCTTTGGTGGTCCTTGTTGTGTAGTGGACAGAACCCCATGAGGAAGGAAGGACAACATAATCTCAATCCAGTAGAGTATGTAAGTGAACAAAACAAAACTTCCACATAATGTTGTGTAGGTTCCTTCTTTTTGATGCCAGAACAGCTCTAACCCTGTCCCTGAGTTCTACCAGACATCTGAAAGCTGCTGTAATAACTGGCAGTATATTAAACATTAGAAATTACAGTGATGCATACTTCAAACCCTGTAAGTTGTGAGCCTGAGCCTTCATGTAGCTAACCTGTTTTTCCAACACATTTCACAAATACTGAATTGGGCTGAAACCCAGTTATTCAACCCAACACCACTTTTTTTGGGGTACTATCCACTGCAAAATAAATCACCCAAAAAGATCTTTAGGTTTAGATGTAATGACCCAGTCCAAACTTGAGAGGTTGAGTGTGGAGCCGGGTCTCATTAAATGGATCTCTAACTCTCTGACAGAGAGGCCACAGTATGTCAGACTGAGGAGTACACTCTCTGGAGTTGTGGTGGCCACCATCGGAGCCCCCCAGGGAACTGTTTTGCCCCCCTTTCCTCTTCACCCTTTACACATCCGACTTTGCCCACAGGTCTCCATCATGTCACATGCAGAAATACTCAGATGATACGGCTGTGGTGGCTTGTGTGGAGGGAGGGGATGAGAGGGAGAACAGGAAAGTCATTTCAGACTTTACACACTGGTGCAGGTGCAATGGACTCATCCTCAATACATCTAAGACTAAGGAGATGATAGTGGATTTTGGGAGGAGGAGAGCACATCACCTACCAGTGGTGATTGAGGGGGAAAGGATAGAGGTGGTCCAGATGTGCAAATACCTTGATGTCTATCCCGGATCATAAACTGGACTAGTCAGTGCATGCAAGTGCAGCATACAAAAAAGGACAGAGCAGACTCTTCTTCCTAAGAAGGCTTAGATCCTTTGAAGTTTGTAATGAGATGCTGTACGTTTTTTACCAGTCAGTTGTTGCTAGTGCTGTATGTTTTTGCTGTTGTGTGCTGGGGGAACCGCATGACAGCCAGAGAGAGGAACCGACTCCACAAGATGGTCAGGAGGTGTGGGTCAGTGATGGGGAGGGGGGCAGACTCTGTGGGGGAACAGGTGGAGAACAGAATGAGGAGTATGATGAAATCCATCCTCAGTAACAGCAGTCACCCCCTGCATCACACTGTGGTCGCTCAGCGAAGCAGTGACCAACTCCTCTCCATGCACTGCAGGACTGAGGAGTTCAGGAGGTCCTTTATCCCGGCTGCTATAAGACTGTATAACGGATCTGGCCAATGTGCACTTGCATTACCAGCAGATAACTTTTAACCTATTTATTTTATTTATCTTTTTATTTATTTGATCTATCTTTTATTATGTCTAAATATATGTTGAATGTACTGTATGTCACACACTTTGTGCTGCTGGACACATGAATTTCCCCTTTGGGGATGAATAAAATGTCTGTCAGTCTGTCTGTCCGTCCCATCACAATTTGTTTTTGTCAAAGTTCAGATTTTTAGTTAGGTTGAACAATTTGTTGCTTTCACAGCAACGTTTTCAAAGGCTAAATTTTCACTTGCCTAATACATTTACCTACTGACAAAAGCCTTTGCAACAATATAATCAACATTATGACCACTTCATTGGTTAGTGATCGTAATGGTTTTTGGCCCTTGTGACAAGTCACAGTGGATGTGTGGAGGTGTATGTTTGCTACTATGTGAAGTTATGGAGGTGAAATGGTTGTGCAGAGTCCAGAAGTGTGCAGCCCTCATGGCTCTACAGGTGGAGATAAGGTGGAGTAGGGTCGAAACGTATACAACGAACGGAGTGTGACTGATGTGACTCTGTCATCCTTTTATTACATCTTCCATTGATCCATTGATTGGAAGCAAGTGACACGAGGCTCCGGCCAAGGCTGCTGGCAGGCGATCCGATAGTTCAGCAGATAGTCAGAACTTTGAAGACTTTGAACCAACAACAGAACCAACATCAGAACCACACACTTGAGCCAAGCTAAGCTAGCTAGCTAACTAGCCGGCTAGGCTACTAGCTGGCCGCGTATTAACAACAAAAGCGATGCCGCCGGAGAAAGTCCTGACGATCGAGGAGATGGAGGACATCAAAAAATCCCTCGATTTTCTGGGGCAGGAAGTGTCCGCTGTGAGGCTGCAGC
>JAQQAE010011375.1:0-13649 GCA_029823295.1 Pseudamia nigra | reverse complement strand
GTGAGCCTGGCGCGGCTGCCGGATTCAAACCAAATTTCCAGTCCAGTCGACAGAAGGAAAACCACACGCCGTGGATACCGTGACCTGGATGATTGATAACCTTCACACACATGTTTTTATTTATGTTTCACACAATGTCTCAACTTCACTGGAATTGGGGTTTATACATGAGTGAGTTTAACAGTGGTCCGGTCTTTGTTCCCACCCTGAAAACTCGTTCTCTGGCCTCGTCTCCAAAGCTGGCATTGAGCAGCAGAACGTAGAGCTGCTCCACGCCCCATTCCAGCAGCACGGCCTGCACCTGTTCACGAGGAGTGCTCCGCAACAGCTCGTACAGCACATCCAACGCCCTCACCACCTGATTGGCACGGACATAAATAATGAGCAAATATGAGGTGAAACAGGGGGGAGGTGTTCAACCCCTGAAGAAATATTGCTTAGGGAGGGAAAGGTTTTAAAGAGTTGGAGCGAAATAGTGGGCAGAAAAGGTCAAACGATAACAAAATTCAACTCCTTAAAGAAAAGCAAAAACCAGTGTGTGCTACCTGCTGCTCCTCTCCGACAGTCAGGATGTAGGCGAGGACGCTGTGAAGCTCCTCTGGCGTCGGAGACTTCAGGAAGTCTTTCAGCAAAGCAAAGAGAGCCGTCTGGATGGTCTGCTTCTCGTCAGACAGAGAGCTGCCGTCTTTCTCCACACTAACAGACAACGACAAGACAATGAGGCAATGTTTCGCTTCTGCAACTCAAAATTCAACATGATATAGTGTCTTTGTCTTTGCTATTAAAATGTAAAAGATTAAAGCTGGGGTTCGCAGCACTGAATACGAATGAAAAATGTTCAAGAAAATGGAGAAATTATCCACAAAATGATCAAGAAAATACCCCAAAAATGATAAAGAAAATGTGACAAATAATGAAGACAATGAACAAAAAAGTAAACAGAAAGAACAAATATTAAGAAAATGATGAAGACAACTACCAAAAATGAACAAATTTATCAAGAAAATGCACAAAAATCAACAAAAATTGAAAAAATAATGAAGACATTAGACAAAAAAATAAAATATTAAAGAAAACAAATACATATTTTAAAAAAATGTCAAGACAGCTCTCAAAAACGCTCAAAATAATCAATGAACAAAAATGAACTGAATAAAGAGAATGAACCAACATTAAGAAAATGATCAAGATAATTAAAAAAAAAACCTCTATTAGGAATAAAGAAAATGCACAAAAATGATGGAAAAATGCTCAAAATAATCAAGACAATGAACAAAAATGTACAAAATATAAAACAAAATGATCAAAGCAACTATCAAAAATGATAAAAATTACAAAAATGCTTTAAAAAATGCTAAAAAAAAGACAATAAACAAAAATCACAAAAAATGTGAAAAATAGTCAAAACAGTGAACAAAATAAACAAAATATTTTAAACAACAAACAAACATTAAGAAAATGATCAAGACAACTTTCAAAAATGAACAAAATAATCAAGAAAATGAACAAAAACTAACTATAATAAAATCCATAATATAATACAATATTAAATACACACTGATAAATATTTAAAGTTGTTAACAGTTCAGCAGCATAAAACTACTAGACACTAAATTAGACTAACTATTTTCATTAGTATGTTATAATTATTATTTTTTTGTACCTGTAGTATGCGCGGATGGTATCCAGGATGTACTGGACTCCATACTTCCTCTTCATGCGCTGCTTGCCTTTGTTTATCACAGACGACAGGTACTGGACATGAGCTTTGGGAAGAAAAAAACAAAAAACTTGTCATCTCTCTTCAGCTTGACTTTCAGAAATGTCAACGCAACATGCAGGGATCTACAAAGAAGGCCATTCATTTACAAACCGGCACCAATGTGCAGCTCAGGTTAAAGACAGATTTGCTCTTAATTCTTGCCCTGACCTGAACCCTTTTGCCTTTAATGTATTCCATCACTGCATTTAGCCTCCCCTGGCTCTTTTCTGTGCATACATACATAATAAAAGGCCTCAAACACTCTGGCAGACATGAAAAGGTTCACAGGTGCTTCGCTTGACGACATGAGGGCTGCTTACCCAGGCAAACAGCAAAATGGCTTTTTGTCCAGATGCGGAAATCAAAGAGCAGGTGCTGGTAGAGCTGCTGAAGAAGTGGGCTGTTGCCTTCGTTGAAAACTTGCTCCAACAGCAGCTGACATGCCATTAAAACATTCATGTCCATCATATTGCCGGGAACCTGCATTAGAAAAGCACAACGAACAGAGACAGGGTGTGAGAGTGTGCGTTTCTCTATTTGTGTGCACGAGGGTTTGTGTAACACCCATTTATAGAAACACTTAAAAGCTGACGAAGTGTTCCACTCGGCCCGATCAATATATAACACACTCAAGTGTTTACATGCAGCATCACTGAATGCACGTTCCGTCTTTGATAATTCTCTACCTGCGACGTCATGATCTTTTACAGGATCAGCCTTGCTCTCACATTTTACATTCTGTTAGATAAACAATATGTACCGGGTGTTTTATGAGTAGTGATGTAAAAAAAAAAAAAAGTACGGCTACTGAAAACACTATGACACTGGTTAATATTAAAAAAGAGTACATGTCAATTTTATGTTACTACATGGTACAAGGGCTGCAGATTCCACTGTTCTTTACATTCTTCTTTATACTGTAACAGGAGAAAAACCACAAAATAGAGCAATATTTTTAATTTTGTAACCCCACTGCACACGCTGCATCATCAGATTATTACCAGCACGGAGTCCTATTCACTAGTGCAACACCTGTTAAACTCCAAACCATAAAGATTCACATCCATTATTACTATTTAACAAAGGAAACATATGAACAGGAACAAAAGAATTTAAAATCGACTGCTTTAGTCATTTTTGTTGCTTGTTTTTGCCTTTTTCTTCTTGACCATTTCCCTTAATTTTTGTTCCCTTTCTTGATTATTTCATTCAATTTGGCTCATTTTCTTGATTATTTGTTTTTCCTCATTTTTCTGGTCATTTGGTCCATTTTTTTCATATTTTCTCAGTTAGTTTGTTCATTGTTGTGAATTGTCTTGATGATTTTCTTCAATTTTGTTAATTTTTGTTGAGCATTCTGTATTTCTACTAATAGTCTTAATTATTTTGTTCATTTTTTAAATTAATTTTTGTGATTATTTTGCCCCCTGCCATTGTTTAGACAAAATCTATGCCCTTGATTCCGGTCATGGATTTCTCATTGAATTTCACCCTCTATTAAACAGTGAAAGACTAATGGTGAATTCAAAAATTAATGGATAACAACAATAATTATATTTATATTTTTGATTAGAGAGCTTGTGCATGTTGGTGGATTAATCATTACAGAAATATCAAAACTGTTACTACTACTTGACAACTCACTATGGCTGCCATGTCAGGAATGACACATGATCCTTTTAAGTTAAATCTACACAAATGCTCTTCCAAGTGTTACACCGGAGTGTAATCCATACACCCGCTGACATTTTTGCTCTTATATAGAAAGTAATCTGGCAGAATGATAAATTTTCCCACCCAAGCTAGCAATGCTGTGATTCTCAAAAAAAACAACACTGCTGTTTTAACAGTGCAATAACTATTCATCACAACAGCAGCAACACAATGGAAAAGGTGACATATACTCTTTTAAATGCTAACCAGTCTTTCTTGAATTTAGCTCCCACACCGTTTAGGCAACGAGCTGCATTGTTCTTACTTTGCTGAGCATGGCTCCTATGACACTGGGCCCGTGACAGTGCAGCAGACTCTCCTGATTGACGGGATGATGACGAATCAGGTTTTTCACCATGAGCAGGAAGGCAGCGACGCTGTTTCTCTCTAGTCTGCCCTCTGATTGAAAACACAGAGCCAAACGCACTTACTGCGTGACCCACAGGCACATTTCTGCATTGCAAAGCATTTTATTGACATTATCATATCACAGAATGAGTCACACCTCAGAGTATTTGTCTTCCCTCTTTCAGGCTGTTTTTTATTCTCATGACTCATGAGTATGCTTATACTGATGTAACCTGCAACTTTCTGGCATTACTTTCACAATCTTTACTATATTTTTCTACTGAATATTGTAGAATTTCTCATCTGAGTGTTTAGAACATCTGCCCATGAGTCACTGCTGTTCAAAACATTAAACTGAAACCTGATGGTCCACCTAATATAGCACAACGACAGAAATAACAGGAAAAGAACAAACAGTGGTACAATACCCACTGTGTCACAAACGAGGAACATGAACAGCATGAACTGACCGGCGGACTTGTTCAGTGGCAGCAGCATGGCAGCTGGGCCCCGTGAGGAGGTGAGCTCTGGTCCCAGAAGGTCCGAGGTTTCCTGACCGCCGTTGTAAACCTGTTCTGCCTCACACACCTGCTCAAGCAGGGGCAGCAAAACACCTATACCCCCGATGACGTTTAAAACATCCTGCAAAAGTCAGCCACACATAACCTTACCTTATGTACTCTTGTTGAGCTTGCACAGGAAGAAATGTTTTCATGGTGACTGTGGATGGAACAAGAAGCAGCAGCAAAACATATTCCACAACGAGTTATTTAAAATCCTACCTTGACATCCCAGTTCACCACCCGGTGACCTGTCAGCCTACCATCATATTGGTGATTGGGAGACAGATCCTGACATATTTGGCTCTTGAAGGCCTGAAGCATATATAAACATTCATGAACATTAATATCTCCCTGGCAATATTTAGCATTCCTGAACACAGTCAGATTTAACGTCAGTCACCTGTGGAGTGTAGTAGAGCAGAAGTTTGCTGTTGAGATCAGATAACTCTCCGTCCGCTTTGAATAAGGACACGTGATTAGGGCCTGTGATGGAAAGCAGACCGCAATGTCAGTCATAAAATATGCAAACAAAGCTTTGTGAGATAAAAATTCTCAGTATTTTTGTTTTCCACTATATAATCTCTGATTTCCTGCACAGTAATCCTATGACATTGGTTTCTATTATTCATTACTAAAGAGCGGCAGTGTTCCGAAAGGGTTAACAGTCCACAAATCGATAACACATCATTTCCATAATAACAGTGTGGGATTGACCTGCAGCATGTAGAGCTCTTGTGTGCATCGGCTGCAGAGCCTCATGGCAAATGAAGGCTGTTCCCAGAAGCCCGTCTAGAGAAGTGGGCGTCCCCCACTCAGTGTCTTGCAGTCCTGCTGAGATAGTGTGGACGGGGGAGTCACCCATTGCTCCCCAGCGGCCTCCTGCAAAGGTTGCTGGGAAAGACTGGGAACGGATGAGAGAAGGCGTATGGGAAGGGAACGCGAACTCTGCCTGAGGGACAGAGGATGAACTTGTGGGCAGGTTGGGGGACGTGGTGGTGGTAGTGGTCCGATGGCCGGCGGAGCCGATGCAGCAGGAAGTGAAAGGCTTAAAATGAGGGAGGGGAGGAATCCAGAATTACAAAGGGGTACTGTTAAGTAATAATCTATGTCCAGGGAACATTAGACACTGCATTTAGTTACCTCACTAAACGATGGAAAACGAAGCTGAGCAGTTTTACGCTGCTCTCCATCGATGTAGATGGTGACCAAGTTCTGACCAAATGGACGACGGCCAGCGATGTGAACTATCGCCACAGAATGCTGCCAACAGAATGACATTAAAACAGATGACATTAACATGAAGCAGTGAAAAAACACATTCTATACCGACTGGGTGCTTAGAAAATATCATAACAACAAACAAAGGAATACAGCAAAACAGTCTTTCATTTGCAGCTTATTTTTCTCTAACAGTCATTTATCTCTTCAGGAAGTACACTCCTGAAGAGATATCCTCGTCAGGAGATAGCTCCTAATAATTATGCTGAAAAATTAGAACAATATGCATAACTTCATTAAAAACATGATGTGTAATTTTCTGCTTGATTGAATCTTTTTTAGTTGGTACAAAATAAATGACAGCAAACACTGGCCAAACTGCAGAATATGTTGTGTGTCCTCACTCACCCAGCATGAGTCTGCCAGAGGATACTCCGGCAAAGCAACAGCCATGTAGTCCTTCTTAGTGCAAACAGCCACCACCAGCACACCCTCCATGGTGAAAAATGCTTCTAGCCCAGTTCCACTTGCTGTGAAGAAACTTTAGAAGAACAGTGTGTCACATTTTACAAATTACATATTGAGTCAGCTTAAAAGGTGCCATATCATGAAAATGCATTTTTATTGTGTTTTGTGGTTACATTCTCTCTGTGGTGCACAATAAAAGCGGCAAAAATGCTATCTCTTATCACAGGTGCTCACGTTGTGCCTTATTAAAACAGAACAAAACGGCTAGAAAATCTTTGTTTTGTAATGTATCAAGTGAGAAGTGAGAACCTGTGATGTGTGTTTAGCAAATCAGAATGTTTGCTGATGGGTGGGTGACATTCGCCTCAGTAAAATCTGAGCTGTTCGTGGCAGACACACAGAGATGCACTCACAAAAAAGAACAATTAAATCTTCACTCTCGATTTTGTCAGCACCAATACAGAAAATCTTTAACGTACACATGGAGAATAAATGGTGCAGATATGACCGTACGTGTGAAGATGCGTTTCTCTACCTGTAGAGCTGCTTCCTGCGAGGTCCTTTTCCCATGTCATGTGGAGTGCCGCTGCCAGAGCCAGGGAAGGATTTGCGGTTGTTGGAGTGCTCTGAGTGGCATGGAGGGAAGTCCATGTTGAGGCAGAGCCACGCATGAAAGGCGAACCCACTGCCGGGCCAACGTTGGATTGTGGGCACCATAATTCCTGCCATTGGAGGTGAGAGATCAAAATACTGCAGGGCACTGTCCTGGCCATAACGAGCCGCCATAGAAGACAGCACCCTGACGATGCGAGTGCAGTAGGGGTGCACCCTCCTTGCCACAGTGCCGTTGTCCTGATTCGCCCGCAGCAGTCTGAGCAGACCCTTCAATTCCTCTGGTTTCAAACAGAGGGAGCCAAGGTCCTGGAGGAGGCCCAGCAGGGCGTCTGCACATTGCCTGTCCAAACTCTGAGGCTGGGAGAGCACCTGCAGCAAAGCTCCCACCATGCCCGCCTCCACAGCCACGGTGCGACAGGATAAGGAGCCGCCACACACAGTGGCCAACCACTGAGCCACAAGCAGCTGAAGGTCCCTCTGACACGACAGGTCCGTCAGCCACTGCAGGAGCAGCAGCAGAGGCTGGTCGTTACTAATGCCGAGGTGATGTGCATGAGCATGTTCACCTTCCACTGCCTGAAAAAAAAATAATAAAAAAAGACAGAATGAAAACCATGTTGAACATTTCACCAGAACTGACACTTTAAACACCATTCCCTCCCATTTGTTGAAGGTTTTCAAGATTATAGTCCCTAAAGTGTTTTATGTATAATAAATTGATGTTTTGTGTCTGGGACTGTTCCTGCTGATTTTAAGTGCGCTGTGGTTCAGCCTCTTCATCCAGCCCCAGGCATTTTTTAGAAAATCATGGTCTTAATGTTGTTTTCCAGTCTGATTTTAAAGCTTTCCACAGCACTGAATCAGCACTTTTAAAGGTTTTAAATGATCTTTTACTTTTTTCCTGACTCTGGGGAAATCAACTCTTTTAGTTCTTTTAGACCTTAGTGCAGCTTTTGATACTTTCAAAAATGGCATTTTAATTTCACAGCTGAATCAGAGTGTTGGAATTAGGGGACCAGCTCTTGAATGGTTTAAATCATATTTAAGTAACAGAAGTCTTTCTGTTAACATTGGTGGGTTTTCCTCCTTGTCGGCCCCACTTACCTGTGGGGTTCCCCAGGGGTCTATTCTGGGTCAGTTGATTTTTTGTTAATTCATGCTCCCTTTAGGATCCGTTTTTAGAAAATATGGCATCTTCTACCACTGTTACACAGATGACTCCCAAATTTACATCCCTCTGAAGCAAAACTCCCAAACTCCCCTCAAATCTCTCCTGGATTGCTATTTTTCTATTTAAAAATTTTACTGCACAGATTTCAAAACAAATATTTCCATTAGTACTTCTTATATTTTCAAATTAGGCTTGTGTTACTTTTTTAAGATAGATAATCATATACAGGTTTTTGAAAACTTTTAATTTTGCTTCTATATACTATAGAAAAAGTGTGTTTGGCACTGCATTAAACTCTTTGTCCTCTTTGACATACTATATTAAAATACTCAACCCAAAAACACACAAAACACAAACAGGGATATGAAAATATATGATTCCTTCACCATCAGATACAAAAACACACTCAACAAAATATGTAAAACCTAAAATTGTTGCTCAATAAGAGCAACATGATTTTCACTGTCTCTCTGAATATTTTCCACACTCAGAGGAGCCAATTAGAAGATGTGGATTCACCATGTTCATCAGCTCCTGCAGCAGCCTTTTTGTGGGTTGACCTTGACTCTTGAGCACGTCAAACAGCTGGGAGTAACCAATCCTCTCCTTGAAAACCTCCTGTGGGGAAGGAGACAGAAATAGGCTGGAGAAAGCAGCTCCATGGGGGATAGCTACTTGGCATACTTCCATGTATTGGCGGGTAATACAATAAGATTTCCTAACAGAAGGGAAAACAGCTTTCCTAATCAGGCTCCAGTAATGGTATTAAGGCTAATGCATGAATAATACTAGGCTGCTACATGCTTTGTGCTCTATGTAGTGTGTTTTGTGCATTAGAAGAGCATTTCCTTACCTTTGCAGAAGGGGAGTTGCTCATTATAGCTGTGAGGACGCCCAAGGCATTGACTGTAATACTGTCTGATCCTCTTTCCAAAACCTACATTAAAAGAAGATTAATTGTGTTGTTGCATCATAAAATGTCCCTACAAATGGTGAACATTTATAAAACAACCGAGGAGAAAAGAGTCCAGAACATATGGGACTTGATTGCCCATAAAGTTCAAGAGGAAGTACAGTGTGTTTCTTTCACACCACAATTATTGATACAGACTGTGTCAAACCAAATGAACTGCTGTTTGAGTCACCAAACAATCGCCTCTTTGCTGATTACTGATAGGTCCCAGCATGCAAAAACCAAAGCCAACCGCCAAAAAAAGAAAAAAAAAAGAGATGAGGCAATCCCCATCTAGGAAACATCAAACCCCAGGACATGAGCCAGGTTCTCCTATGAGCACCACCAGAGTAGCCAAAATAAAAAATAATAAGTCGGAGAGAGAGAGACATGCAACAAACAACCATGTCATGCACAACCAAAACACAACATGCTCTTTTGCCCAATGTTGTCAACAGGGAATTCAGCCTCTAATCATGAATGCAATATAAATCACTCCCACACAAGTTATTGTGCCAACTGCATCTGAATTTTAACTATTAATGGGACCCTAGTGAAGCAAGCAGTTGCCCAAAATAACATTAAAGGTCCCATGCTACAAAAGTCCATCTTTATTGGGGTTTGAGGTTCATATATAGTCTGCAATATTAAATAAAAGTTGTGAAAACATGAACATGCTCTGTACTGCCACTGTACTGAGAAACCCACACAATGAGATGGACGACAAGCACAAGAGTCTGTTTTACATTTTAGTGACTGGTGACATACAGAATGTGAGATTCTGATGAAGATATAGAAGCTTATACATTTGTGGTGCTTTTTTATTTTGGGTTCGATTTGTGCCACTATATACAGTCTATGGACCAGCCATTATTTTACCCGTGGCCTTTGATACTTGACGTAATGCCAGCCTGACAGTTTAGAGCAGTTTGATTTTAAAAAATGGGCACGTGCAACCTTTCACAGAGAAATCAAAGCATGTGTGGCAGTTATAAAAAAAAAAGTGTCATGTTGTAGGATTTTTAAATCACATATGACGCAGAAATTCCAGATGCGACAAATAAAAACCCTCGACGACGGTGACCACATATTGGTGCACTACCTGCTTTATTTATAAATGAGCATAAATCAGACTTCCTGACTAACGCTTCCTGTTTAAAGAGCTCACAGCAGCGAACGAGTGGAGACAAGGCTGAGTTTCCTGCCGACAGACCCACATTAACACCAACGGGGGGGAGGGGGAGTACCTGGTCCACTTCGACCTCTGTGAGTAAACGTGTCGTGAGGTCACACACAACCTCACCCTCCGATCTACGCCTGCTGCTCTGAAAGAGCTACAGGACATACACACATACAGGCAAAGCACATACACAACATAGACACACAGGGTTAGACAAAAAGTCATCTGGCAGAGTCGAGATTAAGTCCAGTCTATCTATGCGTGCATGTAATGTTACTCCCTGAGGAAAACAGCAAGCGCATATTTGAACTGATATGAAATGACCTGAATTAACTGAGCAGGATTGAAAGAACGCTCTATATCCCTTTTCAGGAAATCTTGTGTGTCACCTCATTAAATCAACATGCAGAAGCTGCAGTCACTGTGACGAGCATTTCCAATCCAACTGCTACCTGTATATATCAGTAATTTATTCATTTTTTTTTTTAAACAGCCTGCAGGACTTTTTTCAGTGTGTATGGGTGTGCATGTTTGTTAGTGCAAACGGAGGCGTGGTAAGTTTCATTGTATGTCAACATGCAATGTCAATAAAAGCTTTCAGACTCAAACGCCGATACATTTTTGAGAGAACTATTATAGGTTTGACATTTTCATTAGGTTTTTATTTTTAAATCATTATTTAGTCTTTTTTCTATTTATCAGCAAGTCTTAAGAATGCATAATAAACAGATTTATTTTATTTCTATTTGAAGGAATGGGCCAGTTTTACTTCACTTTTTCAGGTATCAACAGAAAACCAATAATTTATTGTTGATGAAAAATGTCAGGTTTGCAGAATCCAACTCTCATATTGAGCCATTATTTTATTTTTGAGCAGTTTTTACCATTAGCGCTGGGGAAAAGCAAAGATGAAGCCGATTTGACCTATTTTGTTGCATTGTTCATGGCAGTTATTTTTAGTTTTTGTCAGAGGTGAACAGTTAAATGAAGTTAATGTATGTGTGTAAAGTACATTATCCAGCATTTGGCTACATTTTTAAACCCATTAATTTTCTGTATAATAATGCCTTGCCCCATAAATCACGTTCTCCAGATATTTGAATGTTTTCAGTAAACACCTGCACACTGTCTTAACTTGTATAATATATTTATTAGTAATATATCAGTACGTACTAGCCCTTCATCTGGCAGAAATAATACCAAAACATTGCCAATGTTTTCTGCAAGTTAAAACAGTGTGCATGAGTTCACTTGAAACTTTTAACCTGTTTTTCTAGTCCTCGGCACCTGTTTACAGAAACAGATTTTTCCACATTTGAGTGGATGTCTTCAGTGACATGCACACATTACTTGTTGTTCCTATAACAACTGCAATATCAGTCAAACAATTCCACTGTTCTTGCCCCCTGTGTCTTTTTTTTTTGTTTTGGAAAGTGGATTCATTTCTACCCTGATAATGTGCTCAAAATAGAGCCGGTGCAGCACAACGTGATGGTAAAGTAACATTGTAATTAACATGGGTGACATTTAATCTGAATTTGTATTACAAATGTAAGGTCAAACAGCTATATGAAGAAGCTACAGACAATAAAAGAGCACAATAACAAAACAAGAAAGCACTCAGACAGTGCAGAGCTCCACAAAGGCAGCTCAGCTTGTCTTCATAGTGAAAACCTACCATTATGATTTGAGCCTATGCTAATTTCCACCATAATGTTATTGCAGCAAAAGTAATATTCTTACATTTATTTAACCCACATTACTGGATTCTTTGACCATGAAAACCTACCATTAACATTAGGAATCACATACATATTATTATTAGTTCAATAGTTGTCAAATCCGTGAGCACATTATTGAATCAGCAGACTTTCCACTACAGTTTGGTTTCGGTTTCATATCTATAGCTTTATTTGCTACCTTACAGTAGCTATTTTTCTTCAACCCCTGTAAATATAAGCATTCTGGATCACTATATCTGCAATATGTATTGCAGCTCTAGTGATATAGTGACCATATCTTGATCAAACTTTGTGGTTTGATAGAATCTATTATGGTGTTATCTAATGTTTGTAGCTAAATTTTCCAGGTGTTATTTGTGGTGCTAGAAGGAAAAATGTTAAATTTGGCCCTATCACGCAATGGTGAAAAATCCTTTAAAAATCTTCTGCATCCAGACGATGATCCAGTTCACTCCCAGACTCAACTGGTCCTTGTGCTGTTTCTGACCTATCCTGAAAATTTTTTGGAGTTGTGTTGTGAATAAACAGACAGATAGATAAACTAATGCCGAGATAAACAGATCCTCTTTGGCAGAGGTACTAAAATACTGCTGCGACACTCATTTAGCATGTTTTCACAGGTCTGTTTATTTTTTCTGCTCCTGCAATTAGATCAGGGTCAAACCTTTAAATTGCTGCCCCTTGAGGTAAATAATTACCCAGGCTGATATTATGATTATGACTGTGATTCGATTCATTCTGCAGTCCTATAACTGAATTACTTTTTCCCTGCTACTTTTCATTTCAGTCTTTGGCTTCATTAAGCCCAGAGTTTACACAAACACAGCACGTGTGGCCATGAGGCAGAAGGAAAGAAAACAGACATAAAAAGTGGACATACAGACAGGCGGACTGACTGAAGGACGGGCACAAAGAGCTGACAGAGCGAACAGACGCTTTGTGGATCTGACCTTGCTGTTCTGGATCAGCCGGATGATGTGTTCGAAGCAGTTGTTATTCAGAAACACGGCCTGCAGCACCGGCCTGTCGGAGCACTGCAGGATCTCAGGAACAGCATCTGAACAAGAAATGAAAACATCAGACCACAGATGTAGACTGTTTTGGAAACTTGGCTCAAGATTCTAAATAAATAAGTAAAAAACAATAACTTGGCAGCTCCTGAACAAAATAAAGTGTTTAGCAAAGAGCGAACAACATAATTAATATATTAACAACTAAAAGGGTACAAAAGTGAAGATATTTGCACATTAATAAAGAAAATTCATAAACGTAAACAACATGACAAACAAAATGAACAGAAAAGTCCAGAAAATGAACAAAATATTTGCAAAAACAACAAAAATGTGCAAAGTAAGCAAACAATAAGGAAAATTCTCCAGAGCGACTTATACACATTTTTTTCTTCTTCATTGCATTTTTTGGCTCATGCGACTAACATTCCGGAGCGACATATCACCCGGAAAATACGGTAACAAAATGAACAAAAAGGGAGAAAACAGTCAACAAAAATGAACCCATACAATACACAACAATGAATGGTTACAAAATGAACAAAAATAAACAGCATGAGAAAAAAAAAAAACCTTGAAAATGAACATAAAATGATCTAAATAAATGGGGAAAGTGAGCCAAAATGAACAAATTAGTGCAAAAAAAAAACAATGAACAAAATAATACAGAAAATGAACAAATATGACTAAAATGAGCAAAAATTAGCAAATTAATCAAGATAGGGAAATTAACAAAATTAATAAAACAGTTCACAAAAAGAAGAAAGAAACACTACCGTATTTTTCGGACTATAAGGCGCACTTAAAATCCTTTAATTTTCTCAAAAATTGAAGGTGCGCCTTATAATCTGGTGCGCCTTATATATGGATTTTTCCTGGTTTGTGCTTACGGTAAAATCGGTTCGAA
>JAQQAE010011374.1:0-13649 GCA_029823295.1 Pseudamia nigra | reverse complement strand
ATCTTTGAGTCCATCTCATGAAAAATGGGATCAAAAACAAAAGTGTTGCGTTTATATTTTTGTTGAGTGTATATAAAAAATGAACATAAAAAGGAATAAAGTGAACCTCAAAATGATAACGACCCTCCTCTTCCTCTTCTTCAGCCTCCCTCGCCTTCTCCCTCGCCGCCTCCACTCAGACGCCTCGTGTCCTCTCCGGCACCGGCCCCGTCCTGGCCCCGCCTGCAGCGCTGCGAGGCCCCGCCCCTGCAGGCCCCACCCTGGTTCCTCTGATTCGTCAGATCCAGACGGTCCTGCCCAACGGGACGCCTCACGCCACCGCGCTGATGCCTCCCACCGCCGAGTCCGGTCTGATCTACGCTCCGTACGAATACCCGTACGCGCTGGCGGCGCCCGCCTCCATCCTGGAGTATCCGCTGGAGACGGTGGGTGGAGTTCTAGGTAAGCCCGTCCCTGGCCCCGCCCCCTGCTCCTGCGACTGCTCGCCCACACCTCATCATCACCACGCTCACGGCCAGTGGAGCCCCGCCCCCACACTGCTGCTTAGACACGCCTCCTGAAAGAACAGGAGCTGACTCCGCCCACAAGGACAAAAAAACAGTGGCGTTGCAGAGAAGAGCCTCGGAGCAGAGGACACGACGAGTCCAAGACGCCGCGAATAATTATCTTCCATTTTTAACTTAACTCATTTGATCATTTTTCCTGATTTTGTTGCTTATTTTTAAATTTTTGTTACATTTTAATGTTATTTTGTTCATTTTTTAACTTATTTGATTATTTTTCATCATTTTGTTGCTTATTTTTTATTTTTGTTACATTTTAATGTTATCTTGTTTATTTTTTTCATGGTTTTGTTGCTCCTTTTTCATTTTTGTTACATTTTTTGTTTAACGTTTTTTGTTTAATTTCTTTGACATATTTGATTAACTTATTTTGTTTTTTTCCTTACATTTTGATATTATTTTGTTAATTTTTGTTAACTTACCACTAAAAAGGCAAACAAGATGAAAATGACACTAACAAAAAATCAACAACAACAACAACAACAACACATGACGGAAAAGTGTCCTATGACAAGCTGCTGATGTGTAAACGACTGAAGCGTATTGAAGTGTTTTGTCCACAGGGGGCGCCGTCCTGCTGCTCACACACACCCATTAACCTGGTTTTAACCTGGTTTTAATCTGGTTTTAACCTGGTTTTAACCTGGTTCAGGTGCAGAGGGGCGGGCTGGTGTTCTGTCGTCTGATTGGCTGCAACAAACTGATGTCACAGAGTCATGTGCCTTAGCGTGTTTTTAACGTGATGTGTGTGTAGATGATGTGCACACACACACACACCTGTACGTTTACTGTGCAACAACATGGACATAGACACACACCAGTCAAAAGTCCGGACACACCGTCTCCGACACCGTTCTTCATTTGTATTATTTTCCACATTGACGACATCCACACTGTGAAGTTTAGACTAAAATCGGAGATTATGTTGTTAGTATTATATTATTTTATCCATTTCATTTGATTTTTTAAACTGTTATTATTGTTGTTTTGTTTATTTTTTGTCACATTTCTTGATTATTTTGTTCATTTTCATTTTATTTTCTTTAATATCTTACTCTTTCTTCCTTTTTGTTCATTTTCTTGAATATTTTGCTCAGTTTTTGTTGAATAATGTTATTAAAAATTTGTTGTACATTTTTTTTCATTGTCTGGATTGTTTATTCTGTTTCTGATAAATGTTGTTTTTATATATTTTTAAATTTTTTTTGATTATTTTGTGACCTTATTTTGAATGCAGCGATGGAACTAGGAGCATATTTTGTTCAAAATATATTCAGATGTTGACTAGCTTATAAAAATATGTTTGCCCCGGTTTAGTTTGATGCAAGTGGGTCACGACTTGATGATCTCTGAAAAGAATCTGTGATCCAAGTTAATTGTGTCTAAAATCTAAAACGTTCTTTTTTATTTCTTCCATAATTCTCTGACAGTGCGGATATCTTCAGTATCACTGGACAATGTGGACAAAAACACTGGAGGAGAAGGTGTGTCCAGACTTTTGACCGGTCATCACATTGGCACCTTCGGTCCATTGATGCAGTATGTCTTAGTCACAAACTGAATGTAACAAAAATGAACAGAAATTAACAAATGAATATCATTTCTCAAGTAATCAAATTACTGCATTAAACAACCTCCATTTTTGAAGAAATTTAAGCTGAGTTTATGAGGTGAACTTGGACACGTACTAATTTTAAGAACTATAAACATAGCTGTCCAATCAGATGGTTGATCCAACACATAAAAAGTATTTACCACACAACCTGATGAGATTTATGACTAAAACATTAAACTGTGATATTTATTGATCTATCGTTGATAGGTAACACTGACAGATTAATAAATAAATCCGATGTGAAATTGCACAGAAGCCTGATCCGAACCCGCCGCCATCTGAACATCCAAACACAAACCCGCTCATTACAAGTCAACAGGATATATTCAGCGTTGTGTTCCACATGGTGGTGGGTTGCGTTCAGGTGTCGTCAGTAAACCAGAGCGTTTGCTGCTGGTCTGACTGTGATGGCGACGGAGACATGGACGCATTTCAAAGTGTTTAGTCCATTTTAAATAAATTAAAAATGATCATTTCCCTGCATTTGAGTTAAAATAGATCAAATGTAGAAGAGCTGATTTCACCGTACACCGACGATACACTGCTCTACACGTTCTGATCAGAAATGAACTGGACGTAAGTGAAGGCAGCTGTTTATAATAATCATACAGCCCTTTGAACACGGGTAGAGAGAGGCTAAGCCCCACCCCTGGCAACGGCAGAGGCTCATGGGTAATGTTGTACTTAGAGACAGTGACTAATTCTGAATCAGATGAAAGAAAAAAGAGAGAAGTTCAGTGGAGCGAGTATAGATCCCTGAGGAACTCCATCATAATGACTTTATTCCGTAAAAGCCAATTACATAGTGCAGCCATAATACTTTCTGATCCCATTTGATTTATGTCTCATTTACACAAATAGTGTTTGTGGATTTAATATATAATTTTCCAAGTAAATACAGTGCAAGTTATAATATTGGAGTGAAAATGGGTAAAAGCTGAATGTGGTGGAGGGCCGTGGTTCACAGCTGGTGTCGCCTTGTGAGCCACATTTTCCAGCTTAATGACCACAAACGAATGTAAATAAAGAAAACGATCCAAGAAATGAACAAAAGTACTGAAAAATAAACCAAAACATCATGGAAAGGAACAAAAATGACAAAATTGAGCAACATTGTCATTCACATGCAATACCTTTTGTATTTTACCATTGACTTCATTCATATGGTTTTTGATTTTTTTCATGTGTTTACAGTTTTATTTATTTTTAATTTTGTTGATTATGTCCATTTTGTTCAGTTTCTTTTCGAATCATGAATTTTCTAGATTATGTTTGATTCATTGATGTGTGCGTTTTGTTTGTTTTCATTCATCTTCTCATTTTCATGAACACGTTTGCTTTTTTTCCCAGTTCCTCTTGTTTCTTTTATAAGTTTGTGGTTTGAATTTGAAGGTAAATATATTCCGACGATCTACTGTTTGCTAGTTTATAAAAGGGCTAAATATGCCTGTTTGAATTCTATAAATGTGGGTGAGAAGGTGAGACGCCACATGATGCACCTGAAGGGGGCGGAGCTTCACTTCTCTGCACAGATACAAAGTGTAATTCAGTCCTAAGTGTACGTGAAGTCGTAGGACACACTGACGTCGTGTCTCCCGTGACGTTTCCTGTCCGGTACCGAAAAACTGAGTTCCGGTTTCAAACGTACACCTCGTCCGTCGCCAGCACAGCAGACGCTTGTAAAACCTCCGAGAACCTCAACAGCACAACGAGAACCTGAGCAGGACCACGGCATCACAGTCTGAACCAAGTTTACACAAATATTCCACTTTTTTACGTTGTACTGTACACGTCTTTTTATGATCCTCTTTCCAAAAAAAGATGAGTCGCTACGTACAAAAAAACAAAATGAACGTGATGATTTGTAAAACATTAAAACGCACAATGAAGTAAAAATATCGAAAGTGAGAAATGTTGGTTTTTGAGAAGTCCTTGATGGTTTTGAATTTGATGTCAGCAACACGTTTCATAATGCTTCCAAGTTTTGCGACCGGTGACAAATCAGGACGGCATCAGGCCAGTTCAGCACCAGGACTCTTTCACTACAGAGCCGTGCTGTTGGAATACGGGCACAGTGTGGTTTGACATTGTCTGGATGAAATTAACAACACATTTAATACAAAAGATGGTGTTTACTTGACACCATATGTTGAACCAAAGCCTGTATATGTTGTTCAGCATTAATACTGCCTTCACTAATGTGCAGGCTACCCATGTCATGTGCACTAATGCACCCCCACACCATTGCAGATGTTGGCTTTTGACCCAACTTTTTTGAAATGTATTACTGGCATCAAATTAAAATGCAGCTGGACTCAAACCTGTTCCTCTCAAATGATGCCACAAAGTGAAATATGCAGCGTCAGCTCGCCATCCAGCTGCATATGTCACTTTTCAGACTCCTTTTAAGTCCCGGTCTCCATGGCAACAGCTGCAGAGGCTCATGGGTAATGTAGTACTTAGAGGCAGTGAGTAATCCTGAAACAGATGAAAGAAAAGAAAGAGAAGTTCAGTGGCGCGAGTGTAGGTCCCTGAGGAGCTCCACACTTTGCAGAATCATTTTAAGGCTTAGTCTCCATGGCGACAACAGCAGAGGTTCATGGGTAATGTAGCACTTAGAGGCAGTGAGTACTTTTGGAACTCCACAATATTGATCCCATTATTGATCGTATTCCGTAAAACATCCGACTTTCATGGTATGTCTCCTTTAACAATTTTACAACCTTTCCAGTGGTTTTTGCCACTGGCTCAACTTTATTGAAACACATTACTGGCATCAAATTCAATTTTTAAATTCACAGCGTTTCGACACATGGTCTGTTGTTTTTATGATACTTTCTGTGTAATATGTGGTTGCATCTGTTCCAGATCATCTCCTTTTGTTTCTATTGACTCAACTTTTTTGGAAAGGGGGTTAGTGTTTTATTTTGTTCTTTCAAAGACACCAGGACGTACGTGTTTGTTAAATCTATATGTATCTATGACAGTAGGAAGCAGAATGTTGATGAAATGTCAGATTAGTCTTTTAGTTGCACACGTTTTAGAGACGCGTGTCTGCTTGAATTTATTTTATCTTTTTATGAGACGCTTCTGGATTTACTGGAAATCTGCACATTTAAAGGCTGACGCGTGAACAGTGTCGCAGAAGTGATTCTTTTGGAAAAGCAATAAAATAAAGACGTTTGTGTACTGAGTATTTTATGCATTTGTTTTCGTTTTTGGTCCTTTTTGAGGATATGAATGTATGTGTGTTGTTTGTTGTTCTGTCTCCTCAGTCCACTAACCCCGACCGGGTCCGGCTACGCCGAGCTCTGGTTCTGCTGAAGAGGTGGACAGCGCCACCTCCTGGATCAAACACAGGGGCAGTTTTCATTCACAGGGCTCACGGGTTCATTTTTGCTGATTCATTACATTATTCTGTTGAGTTTTGTGAATGTATTTGCTTTGGTTTTGGTCATTTTGGTTTGGTTTATTTGTGCTTATTTCGACTTGTGGAAAAACCAAATCACTGACCACAATAACATGACTCAGCGTCAAACAGATAGAATAACATGACTCAGCGTGAAACAGGCACTGTAGGCTACCATGATGCCGGCGTGAAATCATACTCTATAGAATAACATGACTCAGCATACAAGCATGAAGTTATACACAGTGGGTTGCCACGATCAGGTATGGACTTACAGACTACCATGAGTCAGCATAACACATCTACTATAGACAATTATGACTCAGCACAAAACATATCCTATGCTACCATTACTTGGCATGATTCTACAGTACAGACTACTATGACTCAGCGTGAAACGTGCTGTGTAGACTACGCTCCTCGAGACATGACTCAGCGTGAAACCAGTGATGCGTCTTCCTGGTTTGGACGCTTCCTGCTCTACTTTAGTGTGTTTGTGATAAATCATTTGGTTTTTAAACCACTATGTGACATAATGTTTGTATTTTTGCAGAACGTTTAGGATTATTTTCCATTGTGACAGATGGATCTCGTCTACATAATATATGTGCTTTGTGATATTTGTTACGGTCTATGGACAGCGAGTTGATAAGTAGCTATGGGTCAAAGGTCAAGGAGTCGTTGAACTTTAGTCTGACATGAGATTCGAGTCCATTTGTCTTTATCCTGACTTACTTTATAGTGTTTTGATTGAGGTTGAACTTTGTCACTGGTTTAAACCACTGTCATATCTAGTGTTACACCTGTTCCTGTTGTCATGACGACATTGAAATGAAATGCTAGTTACTATTAGATCACATTAGTTTTACTTCTTATAACATAGTAGTTTTAATGAGACTTAAGAAAAACATTCATATAATGTGAACCTTAACATATCGCTTCCATAAGACATTTATGGACGAGCCGTGTCACATGTGCAACTTAATATATATAAAAATGTGACGACCTCATCAACTAGTTTTATACCAAGGACCGAAAAACATAGCTGTGACATATTACAAAATGTATATGAATGTTCTAAAATCATCTAGAATGGTGTAGATTTTACAAAATGACACGAAGAGATGACGATGCATATTTAAGTCTTCTCATGATATGACAAGTTTACTGAGAAACTACATGTCATTGAACTTTATATATTATAGTAAATGATGAAGTAAATACTATATGTATATCATGTAAACATGAAAATAACTTCAGACTGGTGAAAGGACATGCTCTGCTTTATGGAATATTGATGGCAGTAGTTATAGCAAACAAAAACAAAGCACTGGATGAATTTTGACACAAATTGTCCCAGGCTGGTTCTACTGGACGCCGTGGTCACAACCCAGTACCAGGTCACTGGTAAAGACATGACTCAGCGTGAAACGTATTGTACACACGAAACAAAATAAACTGAAGATTTGAAATGTTTGCTCACTATTAATGCATCATTAAACTAAATCCTGAATAAATACATGGAGTCCGAGGTGCAGAACGTTGAACCCGGCAGCTGACGTCGGTATCGACCCGTCCAGAGCTCGGACCGTTGATCTGTCACTGTGTTTATTTGGAACCAGGAGATAAAAGTCCGGATTCTAGCTGCTCTGCTCATAGTTGTGACATTTACACAAAACCACAGACATGAAGGCCTACCTGCTGCTGCTGCTGCTGCTGCCCGTCTGCTCAGGTAACACATTAAATATTTAAAAATTAAATGTTTTTCAGTCTTTGATAAAACACAGTGACAGGTCAGTAATGATGGCGTCATCTGCATAGAAATGAAAAGGAGAAGTGGTGAGTAGGTTGAACCTGTCGAGTCCAACATTAAATATAGGAGTAGTAAAAATTATTAATATTAAAGAAGAACCAACACAAAAGGTAAAGTGATTAAAAAAATGAAATGAATCAAATTAGAAGTAATGTAAAAATACGAAAATAACAAAAGATGTAGTAAAAAGCACATACAAATAGATGCAGTAAAATAAAAAAGGCTGACATGAAGAACGAAACGATGAAAAAACACAGACGGTAACGAGATGAAAATACAGATCTCGCATCATTTCACGAAGAAAAACACAAAAACGAGTTGAAAACAATGGAAAAGAAAAGAAACGACAAAAGTAAAATAAACGGATGAAATGGAACAAAATGTGACGAGATGAAAATAAAAGACGGTGGATTCAGAGATTCCTGTTCTCTGATGACACTGGGGTCGACGACCTCCACGACCTCAATGACCTTGATGACCTGAAAAGACAAAAAAGAAACGCGCCTAAAGCCGCAAATAATATACAAACCCTTTATGAAATATGAGCCACGTTCCAGCATGTGAAAACCAGTCGTGGTTTGATTCTTTTTACTCATGCTGTTTATTAATATGTTCATTTTGTAGATTATCGTGTCACTATTTTTTATTATTATATGTGAAGCACTTTATGACAAACTGTGAAAGGTGTAAATAAAGTCCATTATTATAATTATTTCCCTGTTTATTTTTGGTTCATTTTCTCTTCCTTTTCATGCTTATATTAATTTACTTTTTTCATTTTGTTGAGTTTTTTTAATTTTCCTTTAGTCTTTTACTCATTTTTGTGTATTTTTCTTCATTACTGATTATTTTACTCAGAATGATCTTAATCTTGTAAGATTTTGAATTTATTCATAATAAAGATAATTGGTGTTTTTTGTTCATTTTTGTAGTTTTTTTTTGGATTATTTTTTGTATGATATTCCTATTCTTGTTCTTGATTATTTGGTTCATTTTGTAGATTATTTCATAGAGTTTCCGTACTTTTTGTTCATTATGTAGCTCTTTTTTTCTTCTTTTCTTGATTTTGTGCTTATTTTGCTCATTATAACATATTTTTTCCATCACTGTTGAACCCAGCCCGTCCTGAGCGTAACCTTATCGCGGTGGAGGGGTTTGTGTTTCCCCGGGATCCTAGGAGCTGTGCTGTTGGGGGTTATCTGCCCCTGGTGGGGTCACCCAAGGCAAACAGGTCCTAGGTGAGGCTTCAGACAAAGCGTGGCTCACAAAGACCCTTACGATGAGTACAAACGATGGATTATGGATGGATATGGGTTACCGGGCCCCCTCCTGGAGCCAGGCCTGTGGGTGGGGCTCGACGGCAGGCCCCTGGTGGCCGGGCCTATGCCCATGGGGCTCGGCTGGGCACAGCTCAAAGAGGCAGTGTGGGTGTACTCTCTCATGGGCTCAACACCTGTGGGAGGGTCCATGGGGGTCAGGTGCAGTTTGATGTAGGTGGCAGCCAAAGGCAGGGGTTCTGGTGGACCGATCCTCGGTTGCAGAAGCTGGCACTAGGGACATGGAATGTCACCTCTGATGGGGAAGGAAGCTGAGCTGGTGCACGAGATGGAGAGATACCGGCTAGAAATAGACAGGCTCGCCTCGACGCACAGCTTGGGCTCTGGAACCAGTGTCCTCGAGAGGCGTTGGACTCTCTCCTACTGTGGATTTGCCCACGGAGAGAGGCGACGAACATATTGGTCCCCAGCCCGGCACCTGTAGGTTGGGGTTCACCTCGGTAGACAGAAGTGTAGCCTCCCTCCTCCTTCGGGTGGGGGATGGGTCCTGACTCGTGTTTGTTATTACACACCGAACAGTTCAGAGTAGCCACCCTTTTTGGAGTCCTTAGAGGGGATGCTGGAGAGTTCTCCTGACGGGGGACTTAAACGCTCACATGGGTAATGACAGTGAGACCTGGAGGGGTGTGAATGGGAGGAACAGCCCCCCTGATCTGAATGGTGTCTTGTTGTTGGACTTCTGTGCTCGTCATGGACTGCCCATAACGAATACCATGTTCAAGCATAACGGTGTCCATATGTGCACTTGGCCCCAGGACATCCTAGGTTCAATGATTGACCTTGTGGTTGTTTTGTCGGACTAGTGGCCATGTCTTGGACACTCATGTGAAGAGAGGGGCAGAGCTGTCAACCAATCACCACTTGGTGGTGAGTGGGCTCCGATGGTGGGGGAGGAGAATATGTTTGGATCTGCCAGGACTGTCAGACCCAAGTGTATTGTTGGGTATTATTGCCATTGTTGAGGCGGCTGATCAGAGCTGTAGCCATAAAGTGGTCAGTGTCTGTCTTGGCAGCAACTCTCACACCCGTTGGTGGACACTGGCGGTGAGGGATGGTGTCAAGCTGAAGAAGGAGTCCTATCAGGCCTTATTGGCCTGCGGAATTCCAGGGGCAGCTGATGGGTACCGGCAGGCCAAGTGGAATGTGGCTGCAGCGGTAACTAAGGCAAAAGCTTGGGCATGGGAGGAGTTTGGTGACGCCATGAAGAACAACTTCTGGATGGCCTTGTGGAAATTCTGGTCCACCATCCGGTGTCTCAGGAAGGGGAAGCAGTGCACTGTTAACACTGTATGGTGGAGACAGGGTGCTGCTGACCTTGACTAGAGCTGTTGTGGGTTAGTGGAGGGAATACTTCAAGGACCTCTTCATTCCCACCAACATGCCTTCCTTTGAGGAAGCAGAGCCTGGGGACTCTGGGGTGGGCTCTCTTATCTCTGTGGCCGAGGTCACCAAGGTGGTCAAAAAAACTCCTTGGTGGCAAGGCCATGGGGATCGATGAGATCTGTCTGGAGTTCCTTAAGGCTCTGGGTGTTGTGGGGCTGTTGTGGCTGACTTGCCTCTGCAACATCGTGTGGACATCGGGAGCAGTGCCTCTGGACTGGCAGACCAGGGTGGCAGTTCCCCTCTTTAAAAAGGGGGACCAGAGGGTGTGTTCCAACTATAGGGGGATCACACTCCTCAGCCTCCCTGGTAAGGTCTATTCTGTGGTACTGGAGAGGAGGATCCGTCAGATAGTCGAATCTCAGATTCAGGAGGAGCAGTGTGGTTTTCATCCTGGTTGTGGAACAGTGGACCAGCTCTACACTCTTGGCAGGGTCCTTGAGGGTTCATGGGAGTTTTCCCAACTGTTCTACATGTGCTTTGTGGACTTGAAGAAGGCATTCGAACATGTCCCTTGGGGAGTTCTGTGGGGCCTGCTCCAGGAGTATGGGGTGCCGGACGCACTGATTAGGGCTGTCCGGTCCCTGTATGACCGGTGTCAGAGCTTGGTCCACATTGCCAGCAGTAAGTTGGACACATTTCCAGTGAGGGTTGGACTCCGCCAGGGCTGCCTTTTGTCACCAATTCTGTTCATAATCTTTATGGACAGAATTTCTAGGCGCAGCCAGGGCCATGAGGGGGTCCGGTTTGGTGACCTCAGGATTGGATCTCTGCTTTTTGCAGATGGTGTCATTCTGTTGGTTTCATCATGCCGTGGCCTGCAGCTCTCACTGTACCGGTTCACAGCCAAGTGTGACATGGCTAAGATGAAGATCAGCAGCTTCAAATCTGAAACCATGGTCCTCAGCTGGAAAAGGGTGGAGTGCTCTCTCCGGGTCAGGGATGAGGTCCTGCCCCAAGTGGAGAAGTTCAAGTATCATGGGATCTTGATCACAAGTGAGGGAAGAATGGAGTAATGTGGACTCTGCATCAATCTGTTGTGGTGAAGAAGGAGTTAAGCTGAAAGGAAAAGCTCTCGATTTACCAGTTGATCTATGTTCCTACCCTCACCTATGGTCCTCATGACCATACGTGAGGGTAGGAACGTATGGTCATGACTGATCATGACTGATCTTTCAGTCATGACCCAAAGTCATGACTGAAAGAACAAGATCTAGGATACAAGTGGCCAAAATGAGTTTCCACTGCAGGGTGGCTGGGCTCTCCTGTAGACCAGTCAACCAGGACGGGCTCAGAGGAGAGCCGCTGCTCCTCCGTGTTGAGAGGAGCCAGATGAGGTGGCTTGGGCATCTGGTTCAGATGCCTCCTGGACGCCTTCCTGCTGAGGTGTTCTGCACTGGGAGGAGGCCCTGGGGAAGGCCCAGGACATGCTGGAGGGACTATGTCTCTCTGCTGGCCTGGGACCACCTCGAAATCCCCCCAGACGAGCTGAACAAAGTAACCGGGGAGACAGAAGTCTTGGATTCCCTGGTCAAGCTGCTGCCTCCGCAACCCAATCCCCAGGAAAACACGTAGAAGATGGATGGGTCAAAACCACAGGAGCCACTGGGGAGGGGCTAAAGAGCTACATGTGGCCCTGGAGCCACACGTTGAACACCTCTGTGAAGGTCCGCTTTCTTCTGACCACGTGCTATTTGTGTTTCAGCTGAGAAGTTTAACATCGAGTGTTACGGAGAAGACTTCCTGACGGTCAACAACCAGCTGCTGCAGTGCTCCAGCAAAGAGCAACAGGCCTGTTACACCAGAGGTCAGAGTCCAACACAAAGCATTATGGGTAGCTGTAAAGTAATGTAAACGTGTCCCGTCTCTGGACCAATCAGAGCATGAAATCTGATCTGAATCTGAAATTCTTCATTTGCACCTTCCCCTAAAATACACACACACTAAGAAAAAAAATAAATATATATAAACTTATGCTAAATCTAAACTTGTACTAAAATAGGACAAAATAGGAGATAAAATAAAATAAATAAACTAGAATCTTAGAACAGATCCACAGAAAGGCCCGAGTGTAAGTGAATGACATTTACATCCAGTTTTTGAGGATAGAGACGGGAGAATAAAGTATGGAATAAAGTATGAGGTTATGGATCAGCTGTTTCCGAGGTCAGCAGAGGTCACGGTGAGGTCACAGCAGCAGTCAAGTCTGAGTTAGTTGAAATGTATTAAAAATTAATTATTACTTATTTACTTATTCTGGTTAATTTTTCTATGTTTTGTGGAACATTTTCATTATTTTGTGCCGTTATTCATCATTTGTATTTATTTTACTTGCAGCTTCACTTGTTTTTTGTTCATCTTCTTATTCATTTTGTGGTTTTTTTGTGATTATTTTATTTAATTATTTTTAAATTTGTGGAATATTTATTTCACTATTTTCCTGACTTTTGCTCAGTTTTTGATTTTACTTCAATTATTTGGTTATTTTGTGCATTTTTTTTAAAAATTTACTCTTGTCGGCCTTTTTTCTTGTGTTTATGCAATGGATTATTTTGTTCTGCTTTATCCTGATCATGTTCTTTATTTTGCTCATTTTCATTTATTATAATGTGTTACTTCCATCACTGGGGCCACTGAGAAGGGGCTAAAGAGCCACATGTGGCCCTGGAGCCACAGGTTGAACCCCTCCGTATTAGACAGAAGTCCAGTTTAATGAGCGTGACGTGTTTCAGGAACGTCCTGTTGTCTTCGTCACAACGGTCACATGATTTTATCCGAACCTGTCGTATGTCAGACTCACTATGCTTAATACGTGGAAAACTGAATTTAATCTGCTGTTTGAGAAACGAGTTATGCTGTAAACAAACAAACAAACAGATAAATAAAGTAATGTCGACAGAAACGGGACGTTGTCGGTGGAGTTTTTCCCTATGCAGCGTACGCACACAGATAAAAGGATTCAGGCGTCCAATAGCAGCCAGGGGCGGAGTCAACTTCAACCAATGAAGGCTGATTCTCTGCTCCAGTTCTGTGTCATCAATACATTTTACATCTAAATTTATTGTAATTAATTCTACTCTAAGTGTGTTGTGTATCAAACGTTTTCAACCGTCGCTGACATTTATATTCCAATGTGTCCGTTAGGTGGGCGTGGATGTACACGATACGTCCACTAGAGGGCGGTACGGAGCTCAGACCACTCCGTCCTCTAGCGCCGACTTCTCTCTAAAAATACTAAGCGAAAAATTGTTCATCATCAGTCATTATGGTCTCAAAAATGTTATTTGGACCCTCTAATAAGTGATGTGGTCCATTTTTAACTTTTTGATTAAGTTATTAAGATAAACTGCCTGGCCAAAAAAAAAAGTCACCACCTGGATTTAACTAAGCAAATACAGTAAGAGCATTTCCACATGCACAACGTGAAGGAACTGAAGGGACTGAACAGCTGTGTCGCCTCAAGAAAACCACTAATCAGTGAGGCTAATCAGAAAAAAAGGCTTCAATTTGCTAGGGAGCATAAAGATTGGAC
>JAQQAE010011373.1:0-13649 GCA_029823295.1 Pseudamia nigra | reverse complement strand
TAGCCGCTAGCCGCTAGCGGTTAGCCGCTGGCTTTTTGTTATGCGCTTCAAATTTTTTGCCGATTTTTGCTTCGGTATCTGAATTTTTCGTTGTCAGAAGCGTTTGTTATGTGTGTGTGTGTGTGCGTGGGGGTGTGTGTGTGTGTGTGTTCACCTCCATGTCTTCTTTCACTTGTTCTTGTTGGTCTCTCAATTCTCCAAACGCATCAATGATCAAACCTGGAACATGAACCAAACCAACATATGATTTTAAATCCATCTGTTTCATAGTAGTGATGTGTATGTGTATGTGTATGTGTATGTGTATTGTGTATGTGTATGTGTATTGTGTATGTGTATTGTGTATATGTATGTGTATGTGTATGTGTATGTGTATTGTGTATGTGTATGTGTATTGTGTATGTGTATGTGTATGTGTATTGTGTATGTGTATGTGTCTTGTGTATGTGTATGTGTATGTGTATTGTGTATGTGTATGTGTATTGTGTATGTGTATTGTGTATTGTGTACTTTAAAGATGACGTGTGTAACAGATTCCATACGATCACACACTTTAAAGCCTTGTTTGATGTTCAGTAACAGTGTAAAAGTGTGTGATTGACGTGAATTGAACCGATGAACGTCACACTTTAACACAGTTTCATTCTGAAGTTTTTTCTCCACCAGGAGCCAAGTTTACTATTTTTTCTTTACTTTTCTTATTTTCCACATGATCCATTAACACTGAAAACATCACAACTGTGCAGAAACACACACTGAATGATGTTAAAAAAACCCAGAACATGTTCTGATGACGGTTTTGTCACATTCTCCGATTCACCTGAAACGCGCTTCACTTCACAGGCTCGGTTGGTTTTTAAACGACAACTACAGCGGTTCCCCGTTCGCCGCAGGGGTCACGTTCTAAAAGGAACAGACGCCCACAGCGGAAGGTTCCGGCGCTGTGGGCGTCTGTTACGTTCTAAAAGCAACAGACGCCCACAGCGCCGGACCCTTCCGGCGTCTGTCACGTTCTAAAAGGAACAGACGCCCACAGCGCCGGACCCTTCCGGCGTCTGTTACGTTCTAAAAGGAACAGACGCCCACAGCGCCGGACCCTTCCACCGGAAGGTGGAACCATGTGCCTTTTTTAGGTGGTACCCAAACGGACTTCATGGCTGGCGTACCCCTGCCCCAGGCCTGGCTCCAGGGTGGGGCCCGGCATCCACATACAGGGCTCCCGAAACCCCGGCATGCAAACCCCTCCACCATGATGAGGTGGCCATTCAAGGAGGGGTTAAACTGTGAGGAGATAATTTGTGCCATTTCATGACAAGGAGAAGATGTGTCCAAACTTTTGACTGCAGCGTACATTAGGGTCAGTGAGGCGCCTGCTCAGGGTTACAGACAGGAGAATCAACCTAGCATTCACATTTTTGATGGAAATGAAGATAAGTGGTTTGTTGTTTGTTCCCCGTCTTATTGGACACAAACACACAGCCTTGACGATGGAGACCCCACCGAGGTTCCACAGTGACCGGGTTTGGTCGGAATCCAGACCTGATCACCAGGCCCGGACACAGCAAATCACTGTTAACGCTCCGTTACGCAACACAACATCAGTCCTTCTGAACTATTTTTACATTTCGCTTTGTCCGGGCCGAGCGTGAGCCTTCAGGCAACACGGAGCCGTGACATACATCACTCGACTCCAGCTTCACGTTTCACCGCTTTGTCCAAAAAAGGACGGAGATAAAAGACAGACATTTATTTTTCCTCGCCTGCCTTTTCTGGACCAACGTGGACTGTGAAGCAGGTTTTCATTTCGAACACACACGTGTCATAACATACGTGAATTCATTTTCCTCGTTATGACGGAATTAAAGTGTTAAAAGACTTTCTGTAAAACAACTCAAAATGTGTCAAAGGACGTGTTGAACTTCTGAGCTGATGATTCGTGAGTCACATGTCGTAAACCGTCTCGGCCGCACGGTGTTGGGATGATGACATCATACGATGACCACGAACCCACAGGCTGATGACATATCCACCCTGGAGGTCAAAGTGCAATCATTTCGATCCTACTGATCTTCCAGGTTGAAGTGACGTGATGAGTGAGGGGGGTCCCGGGTCCCGGGTCCCGGGTCCCGCCTGTCACATGTTACACTTCAGTGCCTCTAGCAAAAGCAGTTTTGGTGCTACAGGTCAAAAATGCAATTATTAACGCTACCATTTAACATATAGCAAAAATGTCACTATGTCAGTTTATTATGAATTTTTCTTCCAATTTTGTTGCTTATTTTTCGCATCTTAGGTCATGTTGGTTACATTCATTTTCTTAGACTTTTTTGTTCATTTTGTCACTTATTTGGCTCCTTTCTTTGTTTATTTTGCTCATTGTTATTTCTTAACCTTATGTCTAAAAGGCACATTCATTCACCAGCAATTCACCATAGAGAAAATGTACACAAGAATCCAAAGACGTCAGATTAAAAATGGTACTATTGCATTTTTCGGACCATAAGGCGCACTTAACATCCTTTAATTTTCTCAAAAATCGACAGCGTGCCTTGAAATGTGGTGCGCCCAATGTATGGATTAATTCTGGTTGTGCTTTCTCACCTAGAACCGATTTTATGTGGTACACGGCGCTCAAAAATCTGTCAAAATGTTTTAGTACGACTTTGGTAAGTTACAAAGCCGCACCACTTGTAGGAGCATTACGGTAATCAGGAGCCTCGCGGAGTGCTTACCGGTACGAAGCGGATTTCAAGCTAAAGGTGATCAGTCAAGCAGTAAAACATGGGAACAGAGCAGCTGCGAGAGAATTCAACATTAATGAATCAATGGTACAGAAGTGGAGGAAGCAAGAAGACGACCCGCGGCAACCACCGCAAGGAAGACCAAACAGAGGCAGAGCGCCAACCCGGAGCCTGCCACCACTCCGGGTGGACCAACCAAAGAACTCCAACCACCAGACACCGGCGCCAACAGGCTACCCAAAGCTAAACCGCGAGCCGCGTGGCAGCAGCGGACGACAGAAGGCGAACACACACCTACCAAGACAGGGAGGCAACACTGGGCGAGCCACGCCACCACCCGCCAATTGACCGCGGAGGCACCCACCCCAAGTGCCGTCCGAGCCCCCACGAAAGCTGAAACCACCACCGAACAGCGAAGCAACAGCAAGAAGACCGACCCGGACAATGACGAGAGGGATCCAGGCCCGCCTAACGCCGAAACTGCCCAACCGGCAAACTCAAAGACACCGAAGATGAAGAACCCGATGGACCCGCGGGAGAGGAACGAACCCAAAAAGTGAGTGTATTGTTTTGTATTTTATGTGTTACAGCTGAACAATGTTGAGTTATTGTGAATGAGTTGAATAGAGTTTGACTTATCTAACTTTTGCATTGCTTAATGCGCCTTATGGTTCGAAAAATACAGTGTTCATGGCCAGTATGAGACAATGGACACTGGCAATGCATGTTCTGTGTTCCAACTCTTATTTGCTTTATGTAATGACTACGAAGTAAATACAACTGTCAATCTAAAACTCCAGAAAATCCATAATGCGTTGTAGACATCAGAGAAACTTTAATCACCTGCTGAAACTGTGTGGTTCCAGGAGAATGTGGGTACAGAGACGTGTCCTCCGGAGGGGATGAGTCTTGATCATCAGGTGCTTCCTGTTCATCTGGCTCCTGGCAAATGAGATAGTAATCCTATTTAACACATTATTTCAAGACTCAAGTATTGTATTTCATACTAATTTATCAAGTCATAACAGTTGATGAGAGAACTTATGTTAAGCTTTGGCATGTCAATGTGAATCAACAGGTTATGCACAGGAAAGTTAAGTGTTCTGCTTTGTTTTGTATCAAGTAAATTAGAATTAAATGAAATCTTTGTGTGTAGGTGGTTTCTGTAGAGAGCTACGAGTTCTTCTTAAACAAAGGAACTAATGAGGTTTCCATAACTTAACAGCTGTGTTTGTAGCATGTAAATGTAAATATTTATCATGTCAAGTTTTATATGTACACAGAAGTGATTACACCATTTTACCGACCTTGTTGTCATAGTATGTCTAGCATTACTAAAACCAATACTTTACTGGCTCCTAATTACTTTTCTAACTAACATAAATAAAAACTTTACGGCAAGGTCACTTAAACTGTTTGGTGCTCTCACAACTCAGAATATTTAGCTTATTAATTTGCTTGTAATTGCCTACATTTAACTTCCAAACGGACAGTTTCATCACCAACACTAGTCACCAGAAAAAGAGTAAAGCACTAATTTTAAGTACACTGTTCAATAGTGTGATCATGACTATAGGCTGAAATAAAGGCCTAGGTCAAAGCAGCACAGCATTTTATCTGAAAAGATATAAAAAAAAAAACAAACATCAACATGAGCTGTTCAAACAGCACTAGTATGGTGAAGAATTGCTGTAACAGTTCTGTTTTGGTAAATCAGTGACTGAGCGTCAGAACAGGAAGGGAACAAGGGTCTGTTCACTGTGCGCAGCTGCTCAAGAGGATCTCTAATGCCAGTAACACTACAGCGTGTCTAAAACAGACTATCTACCTTTTCCTTCACTATTCTACTGGACAACAAGATGAATGTTTTAGTTTCTATTTTGATAACAGTGTCACAAAGGGGGTGATGTACTGAATTTAAATTATGAAAAACTATGTGCTACTAGATCACTCATTTCAGAAACTCGCATTGTTTTTATATGTATCAACTTTTACATATAATTTACTAATAATACAATGTGATGTTTTATCCTCAATGAACTGAATAGATGTTATATTGGAAGGCATGACAGAGGTATTACCTCTCTGTAGTTTCATGAATTAAATTACATTTTATTTCCTTCCTTTATGGTGTGTTGCCTGGAATACTGACCTTCCCTGGGCTTCCCTGTGTACACTTGAGCTGTGTATGGAACATTACAGGAGAAGTGTGTCATTTGACTGGATTTTTGCAACATTTAAAAAAAGTACAAGTAACTTTATTTAGGTGGCACAAAAATTATGTTTGTATGCAGTGTTTATGCTGGCCAGTATGGACAGAAAATTAAACAAAATTCACCTGGCTAAACATGTTATACAGTTGTATTTTCTGGATTGGCAACAGGCGACATTTTCCAAGAAAGCCCGAGTATATATTATAAACCAACTAAACCAGTAGAAACATCTATTACACATGCTGCTTGGTACACATATTTACAATTAACAGCTTTTTATAAAGATGAACAGGTCTATTCTGTTCAGTTGCATAAATCTCAAAAAATTAGACAGGTTGAAACTTTGTTAGTCTATAAAAGGGATTAGTTTCAAGGGCTTCTCTGTAAGCACAGTCATGACTGAAAGATCCTGAACATTATCTGCCTAGCTGAAAGGTGTTGTGTTGATATGATTACCTCTTCAGGACAGAGCTCACAGGCCTTGGCCAGTGTCATACGTGCACTGTGGGAACGCTCCAGAAAGTAGCCATTGGAGGTCTCATTGCTCTGGACCGGAGGAGACCAGTTGTTGTAGGTGTACTGAGGGTTTCCTGTGTACGGCCTCCTTTCCAGTTCATCTCCTAACCACTCCACTGCCCATGTCCACTTTCGTTTCAGGTCACCGTTACTCTGTAGACACAAATACAAGGGAAATATTAACACAGTGGGGTTCACTTGATTTACAGAAGATTGAGATTATAGTGAAAATATGATTTATCAAGAAATGTGTCATAATTGTGTCATAAGTATTCACACCCTTTACTTAAGAGAAAGCACCAATACAACAGTGTATACAGAGGCACAAGGTAAACCTTTACTGCTTGAGAAACTTTGTTTTCTTTTGATGAGTAATCTGTTTAACTACTTTGACCATTTCACTCCATCCTTACAATCCACACTCGACTGTTTTAATACAATGTCAATAGAGATGCTTGAACTCTACATTGAAGTTAATTCATTGGAGTGATATTGTTGAGTGAATGCTGAGTGATATACTTTCAGTATTGTCAGTGTATGTACCTGGAGGATCTGGTAGGCCACAGAGCAGTTGCTGAACAAGGCCACCATGCACTTGATACACTGATAGGCCCGTTTCTGGTAGTGGTTCTTGGAGCGCTGGATGGTGTCAAAAAGCCCATCTCTGTCATCAGGAATGCCTTTCAACACATTATGGATCCTGAAACAAACACAAAACAGTTTACCTACAATCAGTCAGAAAGAACAGAGAAACTACAGTTTACAAACTGACAAATTGGTCTGACCTGTGTGTCTGCCAGGAGTCCTCGATGAGCAGAATCTGAAGCAGCAAGTCCAAATAAGGCCTCAGCTCGTAGGTGTATGAGTACGCCACCTTTAAATGGACAAACACGCACTTGATGAATACACACGTCTACAAATATAACAGTATGTCTCCACCTACAAAATTATGAATGCCAGGGTTTTTTCCTTACACTGTATATCATATATTTTATTATTTTTAGTATTGAATGCTTTGGGGAGTTTTACTTTTGTTCTGGCAATTAGTGGAGATATGGAACCGGAATCTTCATACAAAACTGAGTAAATTTGCTAAACTTGTAAAGGAGTCTAATCAGAGACTAAGTATAAAAGACGTATTTCAATGTAAATTTGTGTTTGGGTGGTCAAGGAGTTGAAATCTGTATTTTACATGACCAATTTATAATTGCTCAATCCCATTACTCTGGTGAGATTAGCAAAAATGTTTGAAATGTACAAATAAACATGGTCTTGTACATATACTCATGATATAATCTCTACAGAACAATTATTTCATAAAAAGTCAGGGCCTGTAGGAAGAATCTGTTTAACGAAAGACAAAGACAGACCGTTACGTTCAGAGATATTTTCATAAGCCTACTACGGTATATTCATTGACTTTCTACCACTTAATCCTTGCAAGGTTCAGGGAGGGCACTGGAACCTATCCCAGCTGACTTAGGGCAAAGGCAGTGCACACCCCGGATGATCCTCCAGTTCATCACAGGGCTGACATATAGAGACAGACATGCCACATTAAAAGAAGCATCAGACATTTACCTGCCAGAGTAGCTCACTAAGCACAGTGGAAGAGAACTGGGGATTCTCCCAGCAGCTGAAGCGGAGTAGCTTCACTGTCTCTTCAGAGTTGCTGCAGTCCTCTATAATCTTCTTGACATAGCTGGTCCTCACAAACAGGATCTCTGCAACCAGCTGCTGCACAGGCATCACTGGAGCAGTGAGGTTGGTGTCACCGTATGGGTTTGGGAGTGGAGGGTTACCTAGAAGACAAAGACAAAAACTTTAGACCACCACAAATGACATGTATTATTGCATGTTATTAGATGGAAATGAATGAATTTTTAAGGTTCAATATGTAACATTTATACTTTGTTGTTTGTTTATATTCAGAGCAACTCCATTTCTAAAGGTAAGTGCATTTGTGCCATACATCTATGATATCTGCCTGTAAAGTGATTTCTATGCAGAGGAACTTGGGTCAATTTTTCACAAGAATAAATTAATTAAAATAAAACAAAACCTTATCCTTGCTCTAAAGTCCGTCTGCCGTTCTCTGCGTCCAATACCAATTATTGTTTGCTTATACATTAAGTCTGCTCCAGCACAACACAGACCAAACACAAATGTGTAACAAATGAACACAAGTGAATCTTACACATTGAACCATTAAGTAATTCCCAGTCCATTTCCATGAAAGCCCCCAATTTCCAATTTCCAAGCTCTGCCTACACTGCGAAGAAGCTCAGAATGGCTAGTTCATCAGTCACTAAATCCTGAGCAAGGATAAAGTCCTCACTGGGCTCTCTCCATTCCACTGTGTGTTGGATTCCTTCATTACATGCTTTAATAAATCTTATGGAGGTGCAAGCTAAACAGGCTCACCATTGATGGAAGACTGCATGCGAGAGGAGACGTCACAGCAGCGGACAAGCTGGGACACCACAGTGTACAGTTTGCCCAGCTCGGCATATTGGTACTTAATTGGAGGACCGGGTCCCTCATCCAGGGCAACCAACATAAATGTGGCAGGGACATTCAGCTTCAGAAGCTGGGTTTTTTCTGCGAGGCCTGTATAAAGGGCAACAAGTGGAAAGGAAGAGGAAAGAAAGAGCCAAACAGAATTATATTTTACATAATACTCATGTAGAATCTTAAGTCACTAAGGAGCAGGTGAACATGACGTGGATGACATCTGTGTCCTTACCCAGATTGGCATACATGACAAAGAGGTTGAAGTACTGCTGCAGATGACGGCCGTGTTCAGAAACCTCTCTTCTGAGCAAGTTGAGTACAGCTCTCAACAGGTGGTCACTTAGACTAAGGTTATCGCAGCCCTGCATGAAAAACAGGCCAAACAGTTGATCAGAGGGCGAATAGTAACATGACATTATCTGATGCATCTTTCAGGGAACTTGTGTTCAACAATCTCCAGTACATGTCATGATGTCCTATTAAAGCCTTATTTTAACATAGGCGAGTTGCAGTGCAGCACCAACCTGAGCAGAGGGTCCTGGTGAGGCAGTGGGTGAGGGACAAGGGCCATCTTGCAAGGAGAAATGAGCGATGAAGACAATGAGCTTGGCAAATGCACCGCGGACCTCAGCGCTCGGGCACTCAAGCAAGTACTCAGAGAACCGGTTAGGGTAAGCGAACAGGACGTTGTGTGCAAACCAGTAGCGTACATTCTTACTGTGTCTCAGCAGGATACAGAGCGCGTCATACCTAGAGGAAAGAACAGGATCACTGAGAAAAAAAAAAAAGAATGTGTGCAATGAGAGAAATGGCAAAAAATTAACAGGCAAAATTTACCAGTCACTGGCAGGACCCCGTACGACTTTCTTGGTGTGGAAACCTGTGCTGAAGAGGAACCTTGCAGCCAGCTGAGCACTAATCATAGCAATCTCTTCTGCTTCAGGCAGAAGATGGTCTTGTCCTGATAAAAAGAGATAAAATATGAGAAATACAGTAAAATAATTCAAGCCAATTTGCATGGGTTTTCTTTCAAACTTTAGACAGCAAATAATGAGGCTACATCTATGTGCTAGTGTAAAAAATAAATAAAAAATTAAGACTTCAACAAGTCCATACACAATTGACTACATACATAAGAACTACATTATATTCTTATTTATAAATGCAGGCTAATTTTGTTTCTCCTTTTCCTCAATTTCAGGTAAAATGATGAAATCCATCACTGACAGATCATCTCATGGTGACAGTTCATAATTCATTGCGTGATTACTTTCTTTGACACCCACCCCCCCCCCCCCCCAAAAAAAAAAAATGTGTTACAATTTGCACTGTAGTTATTGCAGTTCATAGCCTATGTTGTGTACTGCAGTACAGACCACCATTATGATACTGTGTTACTATCTTGCTGTATTCATTACTCTAATCCTTTTGCGGTCTGTAAATTAATCCATTACATGGTGCTCCCAGTGGAATAAAATAGTCCTCACAGCATCTTCTACTAACAACTCCACAATTCAATGAATCATATTTTACAGATATGAAAGTTTTGTGATTCCACAGCTGCCACTTGTTATACAAAATGATGTGTAAATGTGTGAAGTGGTCGCCTTAATTTTGATGGCTTTGTCTACATTAAAAATGGAGATTCCAGACACTCAAAAAAATACAAAATACAATACGGAAGCAGTGTACTGCACATTTAAATCAAGTTGATTTGGTCAGTAGATGCATTGTCTCAAGATGTGGCTTTCGAACTAAAGCTAAAAATGGCACCTTAATATTTACTGCTAAATTAGTTCCACATTGTATAAAATGGATAAATACATTATATCCATTGTAATTTTGGCAGCCTGAATGGTCTGCTTCATTCAGTCACAAGTGTGTCTGAAAAGACAACGCCCCTAAATGATGAAATTTCTTGTGAAATATTACTGGGCTTTGGTTCCATTAATAATACATTTAATGGCTGATGCACAAATGGCGCTCATCTTGGCAACCAATGGAGAATGCAATCCATTAGTTTTTTCCACAGGGACACAATGTACTTGCATGTCTTTGATAAATTATTTCATTATAAAAATCTGTGACAAACAGCTATATCTAAGAGAGAGAATATAAGCAACTCCTCACTCGTGAAAAGAATGACAAAGCCTTTTGAGGCGTAATTAGCTGCAACATGAGGTGCATCTGTATCAAATCACATTTTCTCATAATCATACACACCCAACAAGTTGACCAACTGTTTGAGCCACTCTTACACACTTGGTACGAAGTATATACAAAGTGTAGGAAGACAATCACATCTATGATTTATGGTACCAACTACAATTAATGTAGAAATGGTCTGTGTTTATGTCACAGGTGGATATATGCATTTAAAACCTCCCCCAAAAAGTCACTGGTCATCAGTGGTTAACATAACTAGACACATATTTTAGTGTACAATACAATCAGTAATACTACATGAGTTCTGAATTATAAAATTGAAATGTAACCATAGTTCAGACCAAAGATTTCCAGCAACATTTCAGAATGTTGCAAGGGAAAGCAATGCAGAAATGGGAACCAGCCATTGTCAGCTCACCTGCTGGAGTTGTCTACAATTTTGTTTCAAGCCATTACTGGCTGGTCTAAGACTGCAGTGCCACACAGTACATGCTTTTCCTAATATTTATGGACTGCAGCCTCATTTTTACCAAATAATGCACCCATTAAAAAAAAATAATCAACCATTCCTCTGATGAAATGGTGTCCCACAGTTACCGTGTTCTCTGCTTACTAGAGATGAAGGACATAACTGCCCCAGGAAGACAGGAAAAAAAAATCTGATTGTTTGCAATGTCATAAATACTGAAAATTCTGCGGCAGTTGTAACACACTTGTTCATATTTTGAGATGCTAGATATTGTATCCAGACTAGAATAGAGAATGTGAATAGAGAGTGTGGATTCAAGTGCCAACTCATTTCATGTAAATCTATGGTCTGAACATGGCTTTTGATCCACAAAAACATTTGCATACCTGGCGGAGGATTTAAATAGACACTGTTACAGGTCAGAAGTTTCTTAATGAACTGGAAATATTCCAGGCTGTATTGCATTCGGTTGTGCATGAATTGGACGTTCTGCTTGCGGACGCTGCACTCAATGACACCAGGCATCTTGACCTGATGTGGTTTGGTGGAAGAGATGGTCAACTCGGAGATGTATTTGACAAGCTCGCTGTCCTTGTCTAGTGAGTCCATACGCTCGTAGAAAAGGATGTAGGCATTCCACCAGCGCTTCTGTCTCCTGTATGACATCCTTTTCATCATATGATCAAACACTTCGCCCATGTATTCTCCTCCAAAGCACTGGTTCTTCATCTCCTCTTCATCATCCATCTTGCACTCAGTCACATCACCATCATCAAACTTATACCAGCGGTTCTTCTCTCCATCACCCCCATTTCTCTGGATTATGTAGGAGTAGTAGTGTCCACCACTGGCTTGGCCTGAATGGACCAGCACACCCACTAGTCGGTACTTGGAGCTGCCTGGTGGCGTAGGGTCTGAAGGCTCGTTCTGTTGGATCACCTGGTTTTCTGGGTTTACATCATCTCCCTCCAACTTGGCCACACCTGCCACTGTGTACGGCTCCATATCTAATTCCCTGGGAAACTCAAAGTAGTCATTGAACTTAATGGCACACTCCCTCTCCCAGTCATAGTCGAAGCGTTTCAGCTGTATGGCCAGGACAGGTGGCAGCTTCTTGATCAGCAGGCGCTTCACTGTATCCACCTGATAGAAAGAAAGGAAGAGAAACAATTCAATTTTTGGGCAACTGAATTCATTTTGCAGACATTATTGATGGAACTTATTTGGAATACAGCAACAGCTGAAGAAGAGTGACCAGGCCAAAACTACACACAGCATAGCATAGTATAACATTAGGGTCAAATCAAGGGAAGGAAATATCTAACTGAAAAATCAAAGATGCCAACTGTTGTTCATAAAGTCAAACATAACTTTAAAGCGAATCACTTAATTATAATATGTAACAAATTTTGATAATAAACCTTAGTTAGCCTCGATTACCTGGGTTTTAAACTTTCACTAAAATTGCCTGTGGGTTACCAACAAGTCAGTGTCTGTGTTACCGGAGCTGACTGAGAATAAATACTTAAGTTTGCAACATTTTGCTTCAAAATCAAGTGTCATTATAGTTGAATATGTCATTAATCATACAATGCCCATTTTAATGACATTTTTAATTAAGACCCACATGTTACATTGTGCAACACTGTATATGGCATGAATAAAAGATGTAGTTTTTGGGTAACTGGGTTACCAGACAAATTTTGTACCAAATTTCCATTGAAATTTTTTTTTGGGGGTAATTTCACTCATTACATGCTAATGTACCTACTAATACCTACACAAAGCAATATACATAAATGAATTCATTCTGGAGATATAGGTCTCTGAACATGAAATGTTATCCAGGTTATCCCTTGACTTGGCCCATTAGCTGGTAATCATGGGTGCTCCATTCTCACCTTCTTATTACACTTCTCACAGTGATAGGCATTGGCTCCCTCCAGAAGATCACCTTTAACATATTGTTCCATGGAGTCCAGCAGGTTTTGGTGGTTTCTAATGTCCACATTGAGTGTTGTGAATGATTCCTCACACTCATACCTGAAACACAGTCATTAAGCAACAGTGATGAAAACTTTGCTCATATTAGCATTTTAGACCATTTAATTATGTCTGCAAATGTGATGTAAAATGACAACTCACCTGTGGGGGCATCCCTGACAAATCTTCTGGTCTGCGAAAGACCCTCCTAGCACTTTACTAAGCATGGCTGGGTGGCCCAGTGCTTTCAGTGCTTCATCCAGACTGTCCACCAGAGAGTTGAAAAACTCTAGAGCATCATGCTGTTCCCGCAAGTTCACTGGTTCACCCCATAACCTAGCAGACACAGAAAAGAAACCAGTTAAACAACTGCTAAACATGCAAAGTATAAAGACAATCCAAATGGAAGCATTAGAATACCTAAACTGTTTCCAGAATCCCCTGGGGACATAGTACTGCAGTCTGGATGCAGCTAGATGGCCAAAAATGACCTGAAGGTGACGCAGTACCCCGATGTTGTATTCTTTTCTGTCCTCTGACTTACTGCAGGGTTTATCATCAAACTGGTGGTGGTAACTGAACACTTCATCACGGGGATCCACATTACTCTGTTAAGACAAACAATACAGCTCAAATCCATTTGACATAAATGACAGCATTTTTAGAACATTTTAGATACAATAGTTACCAGACACTGCAGGAGTAAGTAACGATTATCAGGTCATTTACGTAAAACAAGGAGAGCCAATCCATAAACTAGGCCTGGGCGATATATTGATTTTATTGATTGTTTCCAATTTTTTTGTTGCATACGATTTACAAAGATACAAAATTTGAGTTTTTTTCTCCTCTTGCTACGCCACACCTTTTTCCCCCAGGAACTTCCGTAGCTCCTGGGGGTTTCCTTAACAGAGATGCACACACGTCAACAACATGGCTACAGCGAGAAATTTGTTCCGAGAGAGGAGGAGAAAAAAAAAAAAAAAAAAAAAAAAATTACCGTATTTTCCGCACCGGATTATAAGGCACAGTGTCCAAGAATGTCAC
>JAQQAE010011372.1:0-13650 GCA_029823295.1 Pseudamia nigra | reverse complement strand
CCCCAGCAAAAAGTGCACATGCAGCTTATGCTGTTATATCGTCCCTACCAATGTTGAGACCAAACCTACGCCCTTGGCCGTATCTGTCCAGTCTCACCTCATCATTTTCCCCATCCCTCTCCTCTCACATCCTCCCTTGTCCATGTCTGGACCACAGCATATACAACATGTCTTCAGCCTCATAACAATATGGTAAAATATGGACGCCTGCTCAAAGGGACTCAAAGGGCATAGCTACAATCAGAAGTAGCAGCTGGGGGTCGATGGGGGTGATGAGGGACATACATGGCAGCCTCTATAAGAGCTATAGGGTAGTGGCGGGGCAACCTTCAGACTTATGAATTCTGGTTAAATCCATTCATTGGACACATGAGCAGCTCCAGAAAACTGCACAAGGATGGAAAGATACTGCTTTGCTTCCACCTGTTTCACAATTCCATTTGATTTCTCATTTTGCAAGCTGGAGCTTATTCCATATAGGGCGACAACATGTTTAATGAATATATAACATGGTGGAATATTTATTTAAAGCACTGTTGGCTGCCACAGCGCTGCACTAATCAGTTAATGGGAGTGGCTCAGTGTGTCTCCAGGGGGAGCTGAAAAGCAAATGAACCAACCCAGTGTGCATCAGAGCAGCAAACTCTACTGCATGCCTATTGGTGGCAGAAAATCTGTTGTCAGTCACGCAAACACATAATTACAAGATTATTTACACTTTTTTTAACAGAAGATCCCAAGAGAGTTAACATGGGATTGAAACTTAAACTGAGGCTGAACTAATAACTACCAAAACAAAATAGTGAGGAAAATAAACAAAAGTGAATAAAACAATGGACAAAAACAAAGATAATCAACCAAATGGACTAAATGAATAAAATAATCAAAAAATGGACAAAAAATTAACTGTATAAATGGAGCATTTTACAAAATAATGTACAAAATAAGCAAAAATGGATACAAATAATGAACAACATAATCAGGAAAATAAACACTCAATAAAAAATAGGTAAGAATAATGGGGGGTGATCAAAATGAGGACAATAAGTAAAAATGAACAAAATAATGGACAAAGATGAACAAAATTATACAAAATAAATGGACAGAAACAAAGATATCATCAGGAAAATACACAAACCATTCAACAAAATGGATAAGAACAATCAGAATAATGAGAATTAACAAAAATAAATTAAATAATGAACAAAACAGACAATATTGAACAAAATAATTGGCAAAAATAACCAAACAATACAAAATGATTGACAAGACAGACAAAAACAATGAGTAAAATGAAGAAAATAGCGAACACATTGATGATCCAATTAATAAAACCCAATGAATTTGCTCCAGGCTTACAGACAGACATGTGCTGAAGCACAAAAAAAAACCCAGTGAGTGACAAACACTTGAATGGACACAGTGTTGTCGGAATAGAGATGAAGTAATTAGCAGGCGACAGACAGACAAGGCCGAGACAGAGGAGGGATGGAGGCAGAGTGAATGAATACATTAAAGCCCTGAGCAATCACTGAGGAAAACACAACAGAGACACCTTCACACTTACAGAGGTGGCCGCAGGCAAATCCATTGTGACACAGTCGGTGGGGAATGTGGAGAGATGTGTGGAGAACACGGCACAGATGAGGTGTGGCCACTCTGTTGGATTATTCACAAGCTGCCCTATAAGGAAGGCAAGTAGAAAAGCACCATTACTGAACAGGCCTAACACAAACACACCTGGTTATGAAGTGTAACCTATATATTACAACGTGAGTAAACTGAACCTCGATGCTTCAGGCCGCAAGCTGAGACACACATACATAGACATACGGATACATCTAGAGCTGCTGATGGAGGTTTTCCTTCAATATCACCTTCACTGAAATGTGGAACAATTATAATGACAAGGTGATTACTTAAGAACTTCCTGTGCACCTTATCGGTGTCTCATCAATTAGTGGGAATTCGGACCAAATCAGACAGGAGGATCTTGTGAGAAACTGCAGACACAGGCCTCAAAAAAACAGAGGTCCCTGTTTCTATAAACAGATGAAATGAAGGCTACTGTTTGGTCATTGTAGTTTTTGTTTCACATTAGCTGTGTATAAGAAGTGGTCGTCACTTTCTGCACTGCTGTTTTAAACAATCCCCCACAGTATCAAAATGGTGTCCATGGTTTTGAAGTGAAGCTGCTCATTGATGCTGATGCCAAAAGGTTTCTGGCTTCAGGGTTATGTCTATGTTACATGGCTCATTGACTATGTAAATTAGAGCTGCTGCACATGCCGATTATCGCGTCACCCTCTGTTGTGCATGCACACTAGTGCTTTTGAGCATTTGGACAATTTAAAATATTCAAAACCTCCACATTCTAAAAACTGCAAATATTAAGAGTTTCATTCCCAACCGTTTTTGACCATGGAGGTTTATCAAGGACACAACTTGCAATTTATAACAGTATTCTTTCTACATGTGTTTTTAAAAAACCACCAAAAATGTAATTAGGAAAAAAATGCACTGACTCTTAAAAAAAACTCCTCCAGATGAACCTCTTTACATTTTTGATGGCTATGTAAACATATACCGTACAGAAAGGCCTTCTCAGGAAAGACATATTGTACCTAAAGTGCACCTACCAGTCATCAACACAGAGCTTCAGCACAATTCCACACAAGAATCTACTGTTCATGCTCAATGACATATTTTATAACCTTTCAACTGAAAGTGCATCATCATGAACAACTCCAGATATGCAGGCCATGGTTGACTTTATCATGGAGCCAGTGTTAGGCTGCGTACAAACCAATATTTTTGTTTACCCATATATTTTTCTATGTTTACACCCACTGTCCACACTGCTTCAAAGACTTATGGAAAGGCTGGTGACCCACTGTTAGTCTGGAAATTCTGGTGTGATGTGCATGTACAGAAAGTGAGACATTTGGGTCTCCTCATGTCATATGACCCTATCCAGAAGGTGTGTTCTTGAAATTTTGGGACATTATTTGAAACTCAAGCATATGCATGGACATCACAAGAAGATAACAAAACGCCAAACAACAGCACAAACCCAGCGGTGGCTTTCTGTTACTGGTGGAGATTAGGAGGAAATAGAAAAGACACGCAGCAGCCATCATCAGCCGTCACAGTAGGAAGCAAAAAAATCTCTTGAGGGAGAATTAACAGCTTGATCAGAGTCAATACCAGAGAGGAGATTGAAGATTGTGCCGTAAGCTGCTTGGACACAAAAATGACAACTGCAATCCCAGCCTTCCCTGTGATAAACTGTGTGGTTTCCTAGAAATCTCAAAGAACATAGACAAAATATACAAAATGTAATTTCAATAGGATCACAGTCATGCAGTCAAACGACAGCTCGGATTATATAAGTTCAACATCACAGGTCAGAAATACTGTTAATCAGCTAAATCATCTTAAACTGTTTCAATCAGAATAAATAAAAAGTACCAAATGCAATAAATCACAAAACGACATTTTTTGTTACTTCTTCATATGTTTTCTTTAACCTTTCAAGACTTATTTGTATCTTTTCCATCGTTTTCATCTCTTTGCATAAATTTCACTTTGTGTTTTTTTTTTCCTCTTTTATGTTGTTTCTGACATTTTTATGCATCATTCATGCTGTTCTGGTCTTTTTGCACCTTTTACAAAATTTTAGTTTTTATGTTGCTTTTACATTGTTTTTATCATTTTACCTGGATAATGTTATTCTGTGTATTTTGTTTATTTGTATTTTTGTGTTTTTAGGTTGCCTGCCTTTTTTGTCTTTTACACTTAAACCTTGCTGTCTTTTATGTTGTCTTTGTCCTTTTTATTTTGCGCAGCTTTTTAAACATAGCCTGAAAAGGGTGGAGTGCTGCTAGGGATGTTAAATCCCTGCCTCAAGTGGAGGAGTTAAATGTCTTGGGGTCTTGTCCACAAGCAAGGGAAGGGTGGAACGGGAGATTGACAGGCAGATCGGTCTGTGATCTGCATCGGTGTCATGATGAAGAAGGAGCTGAGCCAAAAGGCAAAGTTCTCAATTCACCAGTCGATCTCCCTTCCTACTCTCACCAGTGGTCACGAGCTTTGGGTCATAATCAAAAGAACAAGCTCCAGGATACAGCCAGCCAAAATGAGTTTCCTCCGCAGGGTGGTGGGCTCTCCCTTAGAGATAGGGTGAGAAGCTCAGTCATCCAGGAGGGGCTCAGAGTAGAGCCGCTGCTCCTCCATGTCGAGAGGAGCCACATGAGGTGGCTTGGGCATCGGGTTCGCATGCCTTCTGAACGCCTCTCTGGTGAGGTATTCCGGGCACATCCCACTGGGTGGAAGACTCAGGACGCGCTGGAGGGACTATGTCTCTCGGACGGCCTGAGAACGCCTCGGAATCCCCCCAGAAAAGTTAGACGAAGAAGCTGGGGAAAGAGATGTCTGGGATTTCCTGCTCAAGCTGCTGCCCCCGCGACCCGATACCTCAGAAAAAGAAGATGAATGGGTTTCATTTTGCATTTTTTTATACCGTTATTTGCATCTTTTACCTCATTTTGATCCTATCGTGCCTTTTACAATCATTTTTTGTTGCATTTTTTATGAATTTTCAGTATCTATTCCTATCTTTAACAGTTTTATCTTTTGAGTCATTTTTGCATTATTTGCATTGTTTTCATTGTTACATCTCTTACTAAGCTTTTGTCTTTACAATGTGTCAGTCTTGTGTTTTTTACCCCATTATGGTCTTTTGTATTGTTTCTGTTTTGTAAGATTTTTGTCTTGTGTCTTTTCCTGAATACTTTAAAACCACAAATAACCTTCTGGCTTTTTTTTTTACTTTAACTCAGGGTTAAAAATCAGCCTTGAAGCTTCATATTTGTTTGACAATTGTCCTGATCATCATCAGTATCAATGGGGATAAAAATGTGTATCATAACACCTGTGACTATTTGGGGCAACTCTGCCTTCAGGAACAAGGCATCCATGAGGACGTGTGTGTGTGGGGGGGGTGAGGAGAGGTGCGCATGTATGCGTGTGCGTGTGTGTTCTTTAGGAAGTGAAATTTGACCAAGGTTAAGTGCTGAACTGAACACAGTTGCACTTGTATTCCATGGAGAAGTCTAAAAATATCCTGAAAACACACACACACACACTCTATACAGCAAAAACACTGAGGATAGAGAGAGGGATTCCCGTGAGGACTCTGTGGAATGTAAACAGGCCACACACACACATTCACACACAAACACCCACACACACACACCCACACACACACCCAGCTAATTCCAAAGTGCTTCATCAGAGGCCGTGAGACAAGGGCCTCATCTGGAAAAAGACGCCCCAGAGAAGTCTGCAGTTGTTCGGGACTGTCCTCTATGTATTGGCTCCTCTTGCCCTCCACAAGCCCCATGAGGTTGCAGGAATGCAGCTGCATGCTGGGAAAACTGTCATCTTTCACCCTTTTGTTGAACGGGTACAATGACACAGCTGCACTCAGCAAATAAACTAAAGATATTAGAGTAATATGGATAAAACTAGTAAAAATTAATGTAAACTTCCCACACATACACGCATGCACGCACACAAACACGCGCCCCCCCCCCCCCTACACACACACACACACACGCACACAATGTAATCCATGTTTGGTTTGGATGGGTCAAACCAACCCATTAACAAACCCTTAATATAGAAAAAAATGTCCATCAGCCGCTTAAAAAAAGAGAGAGGATTAAATTAAATGTGAGATTAAAATGATTTCTAAAGTTAATCATATGTACTTAATGCAACCTAAATACTTCAAAAGCTTCATTCAAATTCATACAAAAGTACATTCAGACTAAATTTTGTAAATATTTCACAAAATTGACTTAGACGAGTATTTTTTCCTCATTTTGTTGATTATTTTGTTCTAATTTGTCAATTTTACATAACTATTACATGTTGACTTAGTTCCTGTTATTTACATTACAGTGGAACCTCGGGTTACAAATTTAAACCGTTCCAGCATCACACTCGTGACATGAAAACTCATGAGACGGGACCGGTTCTCCCATAGGAATACATGTAAAACCAATTAATCCATTCCAAAACCCAAGAAAATTCCTGTTATAGGGCAAGCCTATTGCTTTAAGTGGGTGTGACAATTGTGTGGTCTGCTACGTTTCTTAGCCACAGCCACTGTACTGCCTGGGACAGACAAGTTTCTGTTATGGGAAGAGCTGGTTAGGACCGAAACACTGAACACACGAGGCAAGTACAGGTATTAGTTAAGACAGTTTATTGAGGCACAAGCAGAAAAGAGATGGCAGAATGCAGAAGCCGTATGGAGCTATGGAATGGAGCAAACAGAGCAGGCAGAGACGGAGGCTGATCGGAACAGCCACAGGGAGAGGAACGAACCGGACAAAACGCAGGTCAAGACCACAGGAGGAAGCCAGAGGCTGAAGCCAGGATCCAGGGAGCTATGGAAGACGGAGACAAAAGGAAAGGAAAAACTCTACCAAACTCTCCAGTAATGTAAAACACTGGAACAAACAGTTTCACGTCTAAGTTTCCAGGCGGTGGGCGAGTAGCGCACGCTCCTCTTGGGAACTATTTTACTCAGTACTCAATTTTTTCTCGTGAGACAGGACAAAATTTTGCCCAATGTCTTCCTCGTAACCAGAAAAATTCATGCATACAGTATATGCACTCATAACCCAAGGTTCCACTGTATTGTATTATGTTTTTCTCCATTTTGATTTTTTGTTGTTTAATATTTTGTTCAGTATTGTTAATTATACTACTCTGTTCATCTTGCACTCATTTTTTAAAAATCAAAATGACTTAATAACTTTTAAGATTTTAGCTCTACGACTTTAGCTGGATGTACTTAAATCATACTAAATAAAATGGCTAAATTAGCCTACAATAATTGAATTTTTTAATAGAAACAACAACAAACGTTTCGTTATGAGCACTTTTACTGTTTTAACACTTTCCGCACCATAAGACACCATTATTGTGTCCTATGGCCCACATAACCACCTGCTCTGAAATCACTTTCTGGGTCGCTGGCGGATTACTATGGGCTCAAATGCACAGAGTGTAAGGGGCCACAAATGGATCAAATCAAAGTTTCATTTCAAAAGCACTACAAATACTGAAACGTACACACAGCAACCTTGAACCCAGTCTTCTGAGATCTGAAATCTACACGGGAGTTCATTGTACACAGTTAGTTGGAGAAAGTCTAAGCGAGGGAAAGTAAACAGCAGCTTATTTCCTGTGTCTTGGCTTCTCCTGTGATTTGTCTTGTAGCTCGTAGCTTTGCAGTACTCAACTTCCTTCAACATGTGGCTGCACAGCTATTGTTGTGTCGACAGGATACTAATAAACAGCCGCTCACACCATGTTGTTGAGGCTAAACTTACCGCAACCACTGCGAAAATTAAAAAGACGTTTGAAGTTATCGACCTATGAAACTGGGGATTTTTATTGCTTCAAGTGGGAGATTCTTTCTTGAGCAGGAACAGAAAGTGAATTTCACTTCAGCTTTCAGATCCTTTGTTTGGGTCACTGCTGTAGGCTGCAGAAATGGCCACACAGACGCTGACACATCTGTTTATAGAAACATCACAAGGGAGGGAAAAGGAATATGAAAACCTCAAAAGATCACATACAACCCTGTTTCCAAAAAAGATGGCCCGCTGTGCAAAATGTAACAGAGGCTGATGTGAAAATATTAAAAACTTTTAAATGAAAATACCACAAAAACAACATCAAACTTTAAAACTGATAAAGGTTAGTGTTTTTTAAAATTATATGCTCATTTTGAATTTATATAGAATTTTTCAAAACAGATGAGTCATGTTTACCACTCTGCTGCATTACTGATTACACTTTGTAACAGAATGGGAACTGAGGTGAACTATTTCTATAATTTAGAAAGTGCAATGTTTGCCCATTATTAATTATGCAGGATTTCAGATGTTCAATAGATTTAACAGCAGTTTTAGTACATGTTCATGCTGTTGGAATATGTGCAGAATGTGGCACTGTCTTCCTAAAATAAACAAGGCCTTCTTTGAAATAGACATTGTCTACTGTGTACTGTATATTGTTGAGCATTAATGGCCTTCACAAATGGGCAGGTTACCAATGCCATGAGGATTAATGCACCTCCATACATCACATCTTCACATTTGAATTCACTGCTGATCCTAAGCCACGCGGTCTCTGTCGTCTTTAGCCAAAATTTTGACTGATCAGGCTACAGGACTGTTCACTTCATTTTAGTCCATTTTAAATGAGCTTGTGTCCAGCAATGGTGTTGGCTTTTCTGGATCTTTTCTTTATGTGTTTTGTCTTTGCAGGGTCGAGTTTCAATACATGAAGATAGCAATAATCTACGTTTATAGACTTTATAGATGTTTATAGTTTTTGGAAGTGTTCCTCAGCCTCTTTTTAATGCACAGCTGTGTGAGGGTCACAAGATCACACTCATGCAATACTGGTATTCAGCCTTTTCCTTTGCAAAGATTTCTTAAGAGTCTCTGAATCTTTTAATGACATTATAATGGTAGGATATGAAATCCAGAAGTTTTTTTGCAGTTTTACACAGAGAAACACTATTCTTAAATTGTTGCAGTATTTGCCATCTCAGTCTTCCATAGAGTTGTGAACATTTCACTATCTTTACTTCAGTAAGACTCAGCCTCTTTGAGATGCTCTTTTATACCCCACCAAGCTATTAACCTGTTGCCAGTCAGTTAATTGTGAGATGTTAAACTAGAGGTCGACTGATTATCGGCCGATTATTGGTGCCAATATTTGGAATTTTGACGTATGTCATATCAGTGTTTTTTAAATCTGACGGGCCAATATCAAGAAATCAATTAAAACTGGGTTATTTTGGCTCAGCCGCCCCTCTCCCTCTTTCCTGCCGCTTCTGTCTCCAGCATTGTTCCACCCACGGCGCCATCTGATTGGTTAAATAAGCTACATTATGTATAAGCCGTGTGTGTCCTCACACACACAGCAGGGAGATAACATTTTCTCGTGTGGAGAACTCAAGCTCTGGAGAGCAAGCATATGTGTTGAAGGTAAACGCAGAAATTGTAATAAACATCCCAGTGCTCTATGTCTCACAACTACCACTAATGTTACAGTGTGTAGCAGAACGGAGCGGAGTAAACATTAGCTGCTGCTAACATACCTCCCGTACCTCTTACGTACCTCCCGACATGTCTGTGAATTACTTGAAAGAAGGCTGCTGATCATATCAACAGTCAAACAGTCTGTGATAGTAAAAGCATGTGTGTGTGATTGAGAGAGCATGTAAAAAACTCAATTCACTAGTTTTATTGTAGGAAAACACACTAAGGTGGAGGCTGATTAGTTTTTATCATAACATTAGCTTGCTGGTCTGGCTGTAAACGCTCAGCAGACTATGTATTAGCAACGGCGAGAATGTATGTAATGTGGAGAATAGTGTGTGTTTGTGTGAAAGTCACATGAAAAACTCTACAGCTCACGACTACAATAACTTGTGAGTCTAGGATCCATGCACTTCTGGACATATTTATTTTCTGTTTGTTTGGTTAAATAAACATGCTTTAGGCATTTAAACTTAGTTAAGTGTTTGTATTATTCAACATTTTTACACCAATTTTTACACTTTTACTGCAAATAAATGTCGGCTCCAAATATCGGTTATTTGCCTCCTTAACTACTAATAATCGGTATCGGCCCTGAAAAACCCATATTGGTCGATCACTATGTTAAACCATGTGTTTTTTAACCATATCACAACTTTTCCAGTGTTTTTGACAGCGTCTTGACAGTGATAGTGATACATGCATGAAAACAATTCAATTCAATTCAATTCAATTTTATTTGTACTGCGCAAATCATAATCGGCAATTATTTCTAGGCGCTTCACAATTTGAGGCTGAGACCTCAAGATTATACAGAGAGTAAACCAACAGAACCACCGAGAGCAAAACACCTACAGTATGTACATCAGATCCATGTTGTGTAAACGTGTGTGTACATTTCTACAGGGTCATGTGCATCTGAGATTTATTTTTTATGCCAATGACCAGGATTTTGTCACTGACTCAGCTGTGTATTTGAGCAGAAAATAGCAACACACCACCTGCCTGTCTAATTTTAATACCAAACAACCATAGGGTGCATTTACTATATTTGGTTCTTTTTAAGCAAACCCTGGTTTGCTTCCCTTGCTGTTACAAGATGTAGGAGGAGTTTTCCTACATCTTGTAACAGCTGTAACTGCTACCATTAAAGTCTCTACCATGAGAAACTGACTAAATCACTGGCTCAGACAAAGGGGCTCATGATGGAATCATCATACGAACCAACAGCTCAACATGCTGATCAATTATTCATAGAAAAAACCTCTGAGGTGAATCACAAGTACTTCTGTGTTTATTTTAGACACTGTGGACAACATTTCGCAAATTTTACATAAAGTCAAGTTTCTATTACAAGTTTGAACCCACACACATAGGTGATGTAGTTTTCCCGGAGACCTGAATTGACTCTTGGGGAGATTGCTGCACTTTCACTTTCTTCCCCTCTTCCACTCTGCCATTCAATTCCTGTAGAAACCTTGGAGGATGAGGGGGATATCTTGGACCAACTCCAGACTTTATGAGTCCTCACTTCAAAAGGCTCTCATCTTGATACTTCACTTTTACAGTCTGCTAATTTAATGAGCCGACAGGAGCATATAGTGAAATATATTAGTATATGAACTGGGACTGCCGTTTCATAAGGGTTTTTATCACTTAGTAAATCTGTTATGATAGATGTGGAGGAGTAGCATAATATATGTAAATGTTAACTAAATGTCCCCTTGGTTTTTAAGGAATGTCACTAATGAAATGAGGGATTTAAATCAGTAACCAGGCAACACTAATAGCAAAACAAATTAGACATATTAAGCTGCTGCTGCAGGAAAATGTGATCTATTGTCTTTGCTGTATGCTCTTACAAAATTACAGTCTATACTTGATTAGTCTCTAATCAAAAACTATTTTGACAATGATGTAAGCATTTGGAAGAAAGAAAGGTAAAATTCTCTGATTCCAGCAAAATTTTGAATTACTTCAGATTTTTTGCATTAAACTAGTTCAAGTTCTCTTGGAAGGAATTTTTTTTTTACCCATTTCAGTTGTCTGTTCTCAGGGCTTGGAACATCCAGATTGTAACACATTCTAGATGTTCCACAGAACTTGAACTGCAACATGAAAGTGAATTGTAAGTTAATCTTCTTCGTTAATCATGACTCAATAATGCCAACAAGTGGAAAAAATATATAATATTAACAATTACCGCTTCAGACTGTCATATGATTCTCTGTCATAATGAGGCCAAATTTTTTCTTTATTATTTCATTGATTTCTACATTTTGTTTGTTCATTGTTTATTTTTACAATATGGTTCATTTTTGTTTATTGTTTTAGTGCTTAGGCCCAAACACGTGAAAGGCTCAGATATAAGGATCCCTTAAAAGAGATATCCAAGTTCCTGTAGATGACACAGAGGGGTGGAATGAATGTTTTGGGCATATAGTGTACGTGACATGTGTTGTAGCCTGGACTCAAATGCCCAGCACACAGGGCTCACGCTGTAAGTGCACTGATCCATGGAGAGAAGGTGCTGACAGAGCAACCAGCCTGACATGCTCCTAATCCAATGCAGCTTCCAAGCAGCAGAATCACATATGACAGTTGATTTGATTGTGTCTACGTGACCATGCATGCACTGCTTCACTGTCTGTCCAGCTCTTACTAAATAGTCTGTGCTGAAGCAATAAGCAAGCTGATGATGCATAACACACTCATTAAGTCATTGCCGCTCCTTTTCCAATTTTTTTTTTTTTTGCCTTCATTTGATTAGTTTTCATGATTGGAACACTGAAAGAAAATGTTGGAAATCAACGGCAATGGTCCAAGATGAAATTTAGCAGGGTACTAAACAACCAACTGATAAAAATGCTGGTCAAAAGTCATTATGCATTAAAAATTGTAATCATACTGTAGCAAGCTCATTAAATATAGCAGGAGGGTTTTCTGCGCTTCTTATTATGCCATATTAGGGATGTGCATCTCCATCAAGGAGGCCAGTGTGACATGTTAATGATACAATAAAGATGCATATCAAGCAACTACCAATAATTACCAATCATTCACCCCTATTGCAATGTGGTATAATTTTGACATTGATTTGATTAAAGGCAATACAGCTTGATACAGAAAAAAATTTGATGATGTGCTCAAACCAGTATGCACTCTAGTGTGTGCTGTATTGGTTTCTATACAACTGTGTTACTCTAATATAGTACCAGGCCTAATACGCTCAGCCTCAGGGGCAGAATAAATCCTGTGCAAGGTGTGGCTGTGAAAATTGGTGAGATTTGTCACCTGAGAGCAATGACAGATCCACTAGAGGAATCAATCACAGGTAAATATAAAACCACTTTGAACATTTTTGCTCATGCATTGATCCAAATCAGTGACTCAAACCCATTCCCAAGTCACCAGATTCTATATAAATATAAATATTAAAATATACATATAAACTACAGGTCAAAAGTTTATGAACACCCCAATTGTTCCAATTTTTTTGTTGAGATTTAAGCAGTTCAAGTTCAATGAATATCTTCAAATGGTACAAAGGTAAGTTCTGAACTGCCAGAGGTTTAAAAAAAAGTTAAGGTTACCAAAAGTGAAAAAAAAATGTACATTTCAGAATTATACTTAAAGCTGTTCTAACCATTATTTGAACAGTATTGTCCTGCAGAAAGCATTGTGTTGCGATAAAAATGGCAAGAAAAAGGAACAAAACAATGGAAGAGAGACAGACCGTCATAACACTTAGGTCTTTCTACAGCAACTGCAAAGAAAGTCAAGGTGTCAGTAAGTACAGTTTCTTTCACCATCAAAAGGCACTAAGAAACAGGGAAACCCAGAAAGGAAGAGGTCTGACAGACCCAAAGGACAAGATGGTGGCTTTTCGACAGAGGGGTTTAATTAACCGAGCAAACTTGGAACATCCGCAGGAATTGGTAGCACCAACTTTTAAGGCTTGATCAACCCCCACTGGTGCAGAACAGCTTTAAAGTTGTTAACCCATGTCTTGATCCCTGAAAAAGGCTTTTTTGTATAATTCTGAAAAGTACCGTACATTATTTTTCAGTTTTTGGTGACTGTGACTTTTTTTAATCTCTGGAACTTCAGCACTTACTTTTGTACCATTTCAAGCTATTCATTGAACTTGAACTGCTTGAATTTCATCAAACAATTGGAAAAATTGGGGTGTAAAACTTTTGATCAGTAGTGTATAACATGTGCTTGGAAATGTGGTGCCGTGACTGAAATGTGACAGGTTGAGAGTGAGATCTGTAGAGGAATCCATGTGTTACAGTGAACACCACTAGGTTTGGTCTGTCTCTTGACATCTGTCTATTTGTAGTATTTAAAGACTTTGCATTGGGCCTTTACATTGAGCAGGTTACTTTGAATAATAGAACATGGCACATGTAGTATTAGTTACTCTGGTACTGCAACTACAGTGGCTTGCAAAAGTATTCATACCCCTTGGATGTTTTCACTTTTTATTGCAGTATAAAATGAATCATTGTCA
>JAQQAE010011371.1:2181-13651 GCA_029823295.1 Pseudamia nigra | reverse complement strand
GGGGGCTGGAGCCGATCCCAGCTGACTTTGGGCGAAGGTAGTGTACACCCTGGATGAGTCATGGTTTTACTCATTTTGCAGCTTATTTTTGCTCGTTTTGTTTATTTTATCACTTTCTTGATCAATTTTACTCACTTTCTTGACCATTTTGTTTGTTTTATTTATAAATTTTCTGAATATTTAGTTCATTTTTTGCATGTTCTTGATCAGTTTACTCATTTTGTTGAACTTCTTGGTTATTTTTTAATTTTTGCACATTCTCTTGATTATTTTCTTGAGCATTCTGGGATTATTTGACTAATTTCCTTAATTTTGTTCATTTTTGTCTTGCCTGGATTATTTTGTTAATTTTTCCTTATTTCCTTAATTATTTTGTTCATGTTTTCCTCATTGTTGGATTTTTTTTATTTTCTGTCATTTTTCTAATTATTTTGTTCATTTTTCATCATTTTCCTTATTATTTTGTTCATACTCACTCATTTTCTTCATTATTTTGTTCATATTTACTCATTTTCTTCATTATTTTGTTAAATTTTACTCATTTTCTTCATATTTTCTTACTTTTATTCATTTTTTTCATTATTTTGTTAATTTTTACTAATTTTCTTCATTATTTGGTTCATTGTAGTCATTTTATTGATTATTTTGTTCATTTTTATTCATTTTCTTAATTATTTTTGTTCATTTTTACTCATTTTATTGATTATTTTGTTAAATTTTACTCATTTTATTGATTATTTTGTCCTCACCATTGTTCAGACAAAACCCACGCCCTTGTGTTTAATATTAATATAAACACATAATACAGGCTTTGAAAACAGTCCTGAAGGTAGATAGCATAGTTTTAATACAAGCTCATAACATTTACTGCCAAATTCGTCCTTGTTACATGCCTGCACCCTTTTCATCAGTCCTTTTCAAGTGCTCTACTGAGGCACATGTAGATCTCTTCCAAAGTGATGTCATGTTTTGGACATGCTGCGTTTTTGGATGGTGAAAATTTTCACCCCTTTATTCATGGCTCCTTTAGACGGAGGGAAAATTATCGACTTTATTACTCACTCTTGTTCTCTCGGTTACTTGGCGATGGTCCTCATCTTGCAGTTGCACTAACATTCATACAGAGCTTTTTGTACTTTTTGACCTGTTGCTGTCTGCGTTAGTTACACTGAGTACTGAATGTTTTTTTCCCCTCTATATCCACTATCTGTTGATGTCTTCAGCAGCTTTATTCATTCTGTAAATAAACCTTTCAAGACGGATTGATGCTAGAAATTCTCATCACATTCCTTTCTTACTGCTTGTCATGTTTTTTGGATGTTTTGCACTGTAAACATGAAAAACTTGAACTGCCTGCAGATGTACTGTTACTGTATATAGTGATGTTTTAGCTTCAATGACACTGAGCAGAGAGGTGTTGTATGTAAAACTCAGAGGTGAGTAGTACTCAGGTACATTCACTTCAAGGAGTTCTTTCAAAAATATGTACTTCTGAGACCAGCTATTGGCCGAATACTTTTTACTCTCACTCAGTTACATTTGTGAAGGGAAAATTTTACTTCTACTCAGTTACATTTGGCAATACACCTCAATGAGTAGGAATCATTTTTACACATCCAGAATATCAACAAAATATTAACCGAATGACCGAAAACAGACAATGTAGCCAACAACACATCAACAAAGTAAAATGAACAAAATAATCCATTAAATATTATCAAAATGAAGCAGATTGGCTAAATAATAACAAGGAAACAAAAATGAGCAAAACAATTAACAGAATAATCATCAAAATATGAACACAATAGAAAATAATCTGCAAAATAAACAATATACCTGTAATCAACAAAATACAGTGTATTAACAAAAATTGGTGACACAAATTGCAAAACCTGGCAAAATGGCAAAAATAATCAGCAATATATTTTAAAAGCAAAAATAAGTCCAATACAGTATAATACATGAATTACACACATTACTCACTTGAGTAGTTCTTTGTTTGATACTTTTTTACTCTTGCTTACTGACTTTTACGAGTACTTCTACTTCTACATGAGTCACTATAGTAATTGTAGCAGTACTCTTACTTGAGCTGTAAAAAATACACTTTTAAGAATGATCAGTAATGTACTTTTCCTGATAAATATCACAACATTGCCCACTCTAATTCACACTATGAGTCTTTCACTAGTCACGCAGCCCTATTCCTATAAAACTCTAGAAATAATTTACAAACATTGTCTTAAAATAGATTTATTGAATGTATTTAATTGAAGCTCTTATTTGTCCTACAGCTGGGAGCCTCTGTATAATGTCTCCTCTTCCAGTTCCATGCAAACCATGTTGCTGCATGCACTGAGCATTTTTAGTCTGACCAACCAGAAGGAATGGATCAGAGCCGGTCTGCACATAGCTTGGCTGCACTAGCAGCTGTCCTATCTGATCACAGCCTATAATACAGGTCCGTAATATATTCTATAATATCACATGACTGTGCATTTTATTTGCCTGGAGCTATGCTTGGCAGAAACCAGCAGAAAGTAAAGGCCAATAAGCTGAACGTTTCCATGGCCTTCTGCATGTTTCATGAACATAAGACCCATGGCACCTGTGGAAATTCAAACATATGTTGAAATCTTTTTAGAAACGATTCTCTGGCATACAGGCACAGCAGCAGTATGCAGACGAGTGCCAGAGAGCCTGTCAGAATCTGTTTGAGACTGAACTGGGACTTTTGACGCCGGCTGTCCGTGTTGTTAGAGCGTAATGGACGTGTCACCCCTGAGGAAAAGCTGCTGGCTGCTTGGGTCACCATGCCCTTCAGCACATGACACACACGTCATGGATGTGACAGGAACATGTAAAAAGCATACCGACACCATGGCAACTGAATCTGTGTATGTGCATGTAAGGCAGCGTGCGCCTGTATGTACAAGTATTGATCTGATCTGTTTTCTAAACTGTATTATTGACCTAAATGTTATTTGTAACATCTAATCTGTTCTAGCTCAGCTGTAATTTTATGAAGAATTTGGAAGCACTTGTTAGTTTCACTTAAGAAATTGTCAGCTGATGGAAATTTATTGCCACGATTCAGATGGATTGCTTTCATAAAAACTGATGTTGCGTTGAGGGAGCCAAATATAGTAAGTGTTCCAGTAACTGTATGATGCCTCAGCACGCACATATGCACACCCACTCCCACAGCCACCCACGCGCACACACAAATAAACATCCGACAAACACTTTCACACATATAGACGCACACGCACTAACACTTGTTATCGATCTACAGCTTAGCTCATGCCAGCAGGTAGTCTAACTCACCGGTTATTCTGAGGAATTGCTTTCAGTAGCTCAATCCACATACACACACGCACACACACACACACACACACTACATGATTGTTTCCACTGGATAAATCTACACAATTTGTGCACAAGCAACTCTTAAGACACCATCACCTCCTCTTCACAGATCAAGGGCTAAGTTTGTCAATACCACATGAACACACACACACACACACACACACACACCATGTTTAATGCCGTGAGAGTATCAAGTTGAATACTGTTGCATAGTTAGAACAAAATCCTTTATCCTGCCCTCTCATCCCTCCGTGTCTGTCCCTTCCTTCCCTAAACATTGCCTTTCCTCCTTCTCTGTCATAGTCATGCTTTTAGAATTCTCTTTACAGTCGATAACAGTTTGTTGTGTAAAGGATAAAGGATTAAAGCATTGTGTGAGTGTGTGTGAATGACTTGGGCGTGCTTGTGTGCATGTCATGTTTGTTGTGATCCCAAACAACCAGGGTCTGCCTCCCTGGCCCTGGCCCTTTTTGTATCTAATTTGAAAACAAGTTAAGAGGAACACTAGGTTCAGTTTGTAAAACCAACATTTGCTACAATGGAATGTTTCTCATTAAAGTCAATCAGCCAGTAGACAACAAAAGAACCTTTCATTGAAGAATATGAAGTGAAAATAAAAAACAGGTCACTGCTTCAGCTGGCACCACTCGCCTTGTAAGATGTTATGTGTGCAGCCTCCTCCTCCGCTTCCAAAATCGGCTTCTCTTGTTTGAAACGGATCGAATTAAGATGTTCAAGGATTTTTTTTTTGCCCCTTCCCGCTCTTCTGAAAGGTCATAAGTCTAATGCAATTATGGCACATAACTGCGGTAAGGGAAACACATGCCAGGAGATGATATGAACATACAAGCTGTAAACTGCAACTTTCTCTTCACTAAGCAGAATGTTGTTTTTTTATGACTGAATCAATATCTTTAACTAAGGCTTGTAAAGCAGCCCAGTTAGAGACTTTATTTAGGCTTACCTCTGCCTGACCTCCTCTTACTCCGCCTTGATTTTTCCTGCATGGGAACAGCAGAAAGCCTTGCATAAGAACCAGGTGGCATTACATACTGTGTACAGTATATGAACATGAACCAGTGTGCCCGGTTCAAATGTGCATTTATTAAATTTATGATGAATGTGCCATTTGTTGATATGAATGAGTTACAAAGTATGTTTAAATAAACATTCTTTGTGTCTTTTGCTTTTTGAAGGCTAAAAAAATGTGTGCTCTTTAAAATCATAAAACCACTTACTGTCAACATCAAACACAATGTCATGTAAAGCTCACTAAAATAAAAATGTGCTAAAATGATCTCATGCGTCACAAGGAAAAAATCAGAAACAAAGAGATTCTGGTGGAAACTGCAGGAAAAGTAAATAAATAGAAACCTATAGAATAGCGATAGAGGTTCAAAGATTGTGCTCATTATCAGGAAAAAAACAGTGACAGACATACAGTAAGACTACCACTCACCACACTGGATTAAATCATTTTTAAATATAGCTTCTACATTTTACAGAGCTCAAATCTGACTGTGCTGAGTCTCTACAGCAGCAGCAAGTCTGAGAAAAAAAGAGCTCCCTAAACCCATGCCAAAAAAAAGTTAACAGGAGCCCTTTGCTCTCCTGCTCTCACCTTATCCTCCTCTCCATCACATCTTTCTCTTTTTGCTTTTTCAGACTTACCACCAGTGCAGCTTTACAAAGACAAACTGTATATGGAGCTGTATACCAACAACTCCCTTGTTTCACTCAGTGATATTTAACTGAATTTTATAATTGCTCATATTTAAATTACGGTAATATCTGTTATTTAAACACACCCATAATTATTTCTATAAAAACCCTAACTATTTGTCCTCCAGCCTAATTCCATCTTGACTTTTCAGCTTTTATGCTTTTCTGATCTTTTGTACCTGATGTGGTTGCTTTTCTCTTTCCCCTGGCAAGTAACAAAAGGCTAAAGAATAGAGAAGCCAAACTTATAATAGTAATTATTATTATAATAGTAGTGATAATCAGGACATTGGGTAACCAACAAAGAAACAGGTGTTTGCATGTGTGGGAGGGTGGAGGTGGCAGCATGAGCATGCTCTCTCTGCTGTTTGCTCCACTGGTAATCAGCCAAATACGCTACAAGTCTCCTTCTGTGATTTGCCCCCTGGTGTGTCTCCAGTCTGAACGCTTGTGAGTAAATCACTGTATCATGCTTCTCCACTACATATTACATATATTTCCTGCTCTGTCTATGTTTATATTTATATAAACATATACAGACACATATATATATACACATATATATATATAAACATATACATACACACATATACATATATATATATATGATCTGGTCACACACATACTTATCTATATGTGTGTGTACATCTCAGGATTCATCTGTTTCCTGTGCCTCTCCTACTGAGGGGTATACCCTCACAGAAGTTTACAGCTTGTGTCCATGCATGTGTGTCTGTATGTCTGTAGTCTTACATTATCACAGATGTGTGTGTGTGTGTGTGTGTGTGTGTGTGTGTGTGTGTGCGGGGGGGTGTGTGCGTATGTGTGTGTATTTGCCGGATGGGAATACAACTCCTAGGACATTTAATCTAGAGGGAATTTCACGCTAGTTACTGCTTGTCATCAAACGTTTCTAGCGTAAAATACTGCAGCGATCTTTTATTGGCGGATGTTCGGGACGAATTCACTGTCAGAACCCTGAGTGCCCTGCTGCTGTTCAGATAGACACAAAAGTGTGTATGTCCATGTGTGATGGAGGCGGACAGAAGAAGGCAGTCTCTTTCTGATGGATTGTTGCTTGAATTTTGATGTTTAGTTGAGACAAATGAGAGTTTGCGGAAGTGTGTGTGTGTGTGTGTGTGTGTGTGGGGGTGTGTGGGGGTGTGTGTGTGCGTGTGTGGTTGTGTGTGTATACTGTATGTATACACATGTGTGAGCTTTTAAGGGCAAATTGAAACTTTGTAATGGTTTTTTTTCTGCACACACATGCACAGATGTGATCCCAAGCTTAAGGGAAGACCGATATCTACAGTTGTATGTATTCACTTAGCAAGCCACAGCTGCTAGCACCATTACAATGATTTCCTGTAGTTGTGTGCATATGTCTTTCTGTCTGTCTACCCCCTCAACATACACATATACACACACATCTGAAGGCCTTACCCAAATAGGTTTTAGCACAACACATATTTTACACCCGCCAGAGTCTCTGATGTTCAGGTGCTTCACTGCAAAATATGACCCAGGTTGTCTTCTAATGCATATCACAGCTTGGAAACATGACACATCCCCTCCCTCTTGCCTAAAAACAAAGGAGAAGAACACATAGCCTTAACTTTAAATATGTGGACAAAAGAAAAGTAATTGCTTTTTTGTGTCACTGTTAAGAGCTCTGAGAATTAAAGTGAGCAGTGAAAAAAGGACACATTTATTTAATAGAATAATCCTTCCTGTGTTTGAGATGACTCACAGCTTTCAAATTTGAGCCTTAATGTTTCGACAAGCTGTTCAATCAGTTGTTATTTGAGGACATCGCAAATGGCAGGCTGTCTCTGGAATACGTTTACCTGACCCACTTTTCCTTCGCTGTGTGTGTTTATTTGTGTGCACGCACTGTCCCTCTTTGCTCAGAAGGTTGTAAATGTAATCTTAGACACATGTTACTTCGGCTGATGTTTTTCAGATTGATGTCAGTTGCGATTAGCATATCTCCTGCCAAGACACAGGAGTGCTCTTTAGAGCCTGGCCTCACACACACACACACACACACACAAATATAAGTAAACCGTTGGGTAAACATAGCTCAGCTGCCATTTTGAATGATTGCACAATGATTATTTGATGCAGTGATTTATTTTGAACACAGCCTGTAAGTAAACTGAGGCAGGAAAGGATAAGAAATGTGACTGACAAGCTCCAAAAAAAATTCTACCCCAAGACACTCTCCTGACACCCTTTCCCAATAACATACTATTACACACTGGCCCCAAAAAACACATTTTAACATTCCCTGGCCTCCAACTTTAATGTCACCTTGTCTGTTTCTTAAAATGACATCTGCAAGAGGGCAGTCATGTAAATGCAACTGTGTCCGACTCACTCCTTTCCGAAACTGTTTCATTTACACTCATCTTATGTATGGGAATGGAGAATTCCTTCTCCAGTATAAGATAGTGGAGGAACTGTGCAAAACGAATTTCTCGCCATTTCTGGAGAGCGAATGATACACAGGATTCAGAGCACACCCTTCAGACAATGGAAGAGGAGGGGGTCTTTTTTTTTTCCTTGGCTCCCCTCTTTCCCCTGTCTCTCACCACACATCCCTGACCCTGCTTCCCCTCAACCTGCCCAGCAGAGTGAGAGAGTAAGTGTAGCACCAATAGGAGGTGGAGGGATTGGAGAGAGACACAGAGAGAAAGTCAGATAAAAGTAGTTAAAAGAAGGAGGAGAGGAGCAAAAAAAAAGGGGGGGGGGGTGAAGAAACAGCACAAGAGTGACTGACCAAATACCCACCGACAGAATGAAGGAGGAAGACAGATGCAGAGAGGGAAGCAGAGAGAGGGAGAGAAGATGAGAATATATATGCGGTGGCCAGTGTTGTGAGACAAGGCAGGTTGCTGTCACTTTAAAAATGACTGTAATAAAAGTGACCGTCGGAAGATGGATCTGGTGATTTTGGCTTGCTAATCAGTCATCTGTGAAGAGGACCACAGCCCAGATTCAGTGGCCGCCTGACACCTTTTGATTGATTCCTGTGCCTGATAAAAAAGGCCCATTAACTGTCCTCCTATTAAACTGGGTGAAATGGCAAAAAAATGCGCCTCTCTCCCACTCTGCTCCTCTAATCTCTCTTTCATTTAAACTCTACATCCTTTTTATATTTTCTGCCCTTTTTACTTATCAGTTCTTCGACACTGTTAAGGTAGTCTGTTCCTCTTAGAGTTATTATTGAGATAGTGGAAAAAAAGATTTTAATCAGCAAACCCTGCTTGTATTTGTGTGTGCATGTGTGTATTCTGCACGGCACCGGATGTCACATACTATATTTGAGTACAGTCCTCACACTCAAATCAATACATCACTGTGTGGGCAAAACACACTTGTCAATGTTTCAGGTGAGGTCACATGTTCTTAGCAAATATGCAAATGAGGCTGCTTGGTCAGAAAGAATATGACTTTAAACCTTCTTTGAGCCCAGTGACATGCGTCACAAAAAATAATGACCCTAAAGCTGTATCTCATATCTCCTCATCTTGCCTTCTCTCTGTTAGACACACACACACACAAACACACACATATACACACACAGATTGCCTGCAATAATAATAACCCCACAGACGACAGCTTCAGTCCCCCTCCCTCCCATCCCCACCTCACCCCCCTCCCACATACAATCAAACAAAGCCTCTCTCTTACCTTGCGCATGACCAATCCTTCCATCTCTCCCTTTTTTTCCTCCACCAGCCTATCTATGCATGCTCTTCCCTTTCTGTAAACCCAACCACACCTAACAGCAACACCTTGCACTCTACCAACCATCCCACAGCCTACAGCACGGCACTCACACCCCCAATAAATACAGTCCTGGTCTGCTGTTTTCCCATCTATCCCTTTTTCTCTGCCCCAGTCTCTTTCCCCCTCTCTCTCTCTCTCTCTCTCTCTCTCTCTCTCCCTCTGTCTTTCCCTCTCCCCTCGCTCCTGGCTGGTGCTGGTGAAATATCAGGGCAAACGGATTCCAGCTTTTTTCTCTGGCTCAGAGGGGTTGTTCTGTGCGATTTGGCCCTGGGGTGCATTTCAGCGCTTCTGATGTGAGAGAGGGGGTGAAAGAGAGAAAGAGCAAGAGAGAGAGAGAGAGAGAGAGAGGGAGAGAGGGCAATGGAGAGAAAGAGAAAAGAAGCATGTGAGAGCGAGAGAAAGAACACACTGACAGGGTTTATCCATACTTACTAAAGGGTAGTCAGTGGTTTTAAAGCGATGGACTTGGGACTGGTGTCGAACCAGCAACTTGAGGTGTTCATGCTCTTCGTAGCTTACAGAGGCCTTGAGGTGATCTCCATACATAATCAGGACAATCCACCTCCATGACAGGTGTGCGGCCATCTTGGAATCTCTCGGAGCCAGTGGACTTGAGAAGAGAGTCTGTGAGCTGTGGTGTACACGGACAAGATGAACAACTGCAGCGCTGTTATGGCTTCGAATAACTTATGTGGTCAACTGAAAACATTTTTGCCTTCATGCAGCTTGTGTTTTTGTTAAAGAATGTCTGGTATTCAGATTTTATTTTAGATCCACTGAGTTGCAGCAGTACACCTATACATAGATATGCTCATAGTTCACTTGGATAATGTGTTTACAATACAGTTAAGATGATTACAATTAAGAGGAAATTATTACAATTAATAGGTAAATTAGAATATTTTTATTCCACTTTTTGAATAATCTATTTTTTCCTTTCTAGGACATAACTGTATGGTTGTATTCATTTTGGAATTTCCACAGCTGATGTCTTATACGCTGTCTCCTTGATGTCCATGCACATGTGTAGCTTGCGCGACTTTATGAATGCATGTGTATGTTTATGTTTCATAATCTCACATCTCACTGTGGGGTATTCTAAAAGGATTTGACATTCTCAGCTCAGCTGGGCTCATTGTGAATGAAATGTATTTTTAGGCACCTTTTCCCCGTCCCTTTGTGAACCCAGTTAGAATTGAGGTCAGGACACACAAACAGACATACATATATATATATATATACAGACACGCACACACCATCTCAGAGAAAGACACACAGCTTTCAGAACAAATCACTGTTGAACTACCCTGTGTGGAATGATTCTGACATTTTGTTTGGGAGAAATAGCATTTAATTGAAGGGAGGGGCGATATGGATGGCAGTTATGCAACCAAGGGAAAATGTCTACATTTCAACCCAAATTGAAAACATAACAGACTTTGTGTTCCTCTCTGTGTGTGTAAATGTGTGTGTGTGTGTTTGTGTCTGGGGGTATGTGTGTGGGTGTGTGTGTGCACTCAATGGTTGCTTGCACCATTTCACTGTTATCCACAGTTTGCTTGCTTGTTTGATTATGAATTAGTTCAAGTTATGGGGTTTATTCCATAAAAACAATATTGACTTTGCATTATAATACAAAGTAATCTCTTGTTCTCTCCTCTGTCTGTTTGCCTATCTATCTTGGCTGATTGGACTGAGTCACATTTACTGGTATAATTTTCATGTATCATGAAAAAGCAGAATATTTTACATTTCTGCATATCTGCTTTGATAGTGTTAATATTTAACCGTTTGATTATGTACACAATAGGTACAAAATATAATGAGTTTAACAAGTTTACATATTTTGCAAGAGTCTTGGAACAGAAATTATTTGATTAAATTCCATAGGCTTTACGGATGTATGCTGTTTTATAATTTTTACAATAAATGAGCAAATGAAATGTTACTGTTATGGGAAATATACTGCACACACATCAGAGAGGCAGACAGCAACACTAAATGGATTGGGTGTTTGGCTCATTAATACTTCGGTGTAGAAGCTCGCAGAAATGGCTGCTTGAACCTGGGTCACCCGGTTTATTGATGGTCACTATGAAGAGCCTTCATAAGGACCCTTCTAATGCAGTGATGAAGCCAACCTGCATCTTTCAGGGTCACTGCACACCTCAAAAATGACGCCTCTCTCTTTGCCTCTATTTCTTTATTCTCTCTAAACCTTCAAGCGTTGCCAATTTGTCTGAGCCGCGTCCGCTAATCCGTGCGCATTTACGCATTGGTCATTGCGCCTCCGGTTGACTTGGTTGGCTTGATACATGATGGCATACAGGCAGGGCGACTGACTGAGTGTACAAGCTCACAGCTGACAGCAGGGTGGCTGCTTTGTTATACGCTGCAACACAAATAACGAGTGGTCATGAGTCAGATTTTAGTCAAATATCCTCATTAGAAATTAAATCAATAATAATTCGTTTTTTAAAACTATATTAAATATTATTGGAAAGTGATCGCGCATTTTTTGGATCAATGTTTGGCAAAAAGAGGTTAAAATACAGTTGTATTTGATTTATATATGCGTCCATAT
>JAQQAE010011369.1:0-13651 GCA_029823295.1 Pseudamia nigra | reverse complement strand
TGTATTTGATCATTTTTTTGTCCAGTAGATTTTTTCATTTTTCTCTGATTTAGTGCTTATTTAGTCATTTTTGATGTACAGTAATGTGTTGAACAGCAGCATAGGCTTGCTGTTGCTTCCTGCACATCTTACTACCTGTTAGATTTAAATAGTAAAAAAAATAAAGTCCTGAGGAGAATACACATCTCTCTTTTGGGGCTTGAACCAAAACAGTCGCTATAAGGGACAACAAATAAGCATTTATCTTGCTGCTTTTTCACTTTTAAATGTGCTCTTATGCTTTGGTGCTGAGCAAACATAGAAAATCAAATAGCGGTCATGTAGAGACGATGTGCTGGGAATCAGTGGAAATATAAAGAAGATTTGTTTTTGATGGGATGAAATGGCTCCTGCACAGTGTGATGTGGATCACTATACCAGCTTTAGAAAACAGACAATGTGCAAACTTAATGAAGGACGAAGGAGTTTTTTGGTTTTATCACATTTCCAGCGAGGCAGGCCTGTAGCTGCAGAGCAAAGCGACAGATTAATATGCAACAAGTGAGGGTTTGAACGCTGCTAATCAAATGTTGAAGACGTCTACTGCTGGGATTACTGTCTCACATAGTTGTTTACCCACTGTCTCCAATTTGTGTTTACATTTTCCACCTCAAATACAGCTTTCAGTGGAGAATCCTAACATCAGAGTCACCCGGCGGTCAACGAGAAACGAGACAAGACTCATCCTGCAGCTGAAGACGGTTTAAAATAGTGCAGCATATTGACAAAAACAGAAATCTATTTATTGATTGTGATTCAGCTGTTGATGGGGAGTAAAAGTGGAGAAATTAGCTCAGCCTGCGCCGCCCAGCTGGTCTAGACCCATTAAACCGTGTGGTAGAAATGTGTATTATTAGCAATTTTGGATTATTTAAAGATGGGATTAGTGTGACTCTTAATCGGCTACTGTGATTTAGCCTTCTCTCAAACACAGAACAGGACAATTCTATTTGTGTTACGTGAGAGACTTTGCCATCTTTTGGTTTCATACTAGTGAGTTTTACTACAATCAAGTGTATAATATTAACCATATACATGATTTTGCTGAAAATGCCAAAGAAAAGCTGAAAACTACTGCTGACACGAATGCGAAACAAACCAACACCTGTTCATGTGTTAGAGATGCTCTCACAATCGTAATTTTCAAATTGGTTGGTGAAGATAAGTATCATGATTAATGTCAAATCATTATTATACTCATGTTTAAAGGTTGATTTTCAAACCTGAGTGAAGGGGTAAGATGCCAAATGATTATGCATATTTGTAAAGTATCAGTAAAAGGCACAACAAGGTGAGAATGTGACTTGAAAGATGCAAAATGACAAAAATGACAATCAGAAAGGTTAAAACATTGTAAAAAAAATGAAAATGGCACAGAGGATGCAAGAACATACAAAAAGAAGCCTTTTCTCATTATACAGATGATTTATTTTGATTCAAAGGTCCCCTGCTGCAAAAATGCATCTATTTGGGGTTTGAGATTTATAGAAAGGCTATGTTGAATCCCCTGTTTTCTCCTTAAATCTCCACATGTTCCTGAATTTGGGCATTCGCTTGATAAAGTAACAGCAAAACTGCCTACTACTTGATTTGGTTTTTACAGCAAAACCTTGAGCTCCTCTACCACCACCGTGAGCAACAAGTGTACGTTGAGAACAGCATATGCCACATGAGTTTACTGTGTGAGCTCCATGTCTTCTATGTTATTGGTGCTTTTTTGTGGCAGCCTTACAGCGCCACTCACAGGTCTGACATACTGTATATATGACAGCGTTTTGAGTGGCTTCTTGTGGACTTTATAAAATACTGAATAGAAACAGATTGTTTTTGTCTCCATGTGGAGACAGTGTAAATGTTCTCAATCCTGTCAAGTTTTTGGGATAGTTGGTGATATTGCTTTTCGATAGGTGGTGCTAGTAATTGTTTCAAGAAAAGGCGCAGTAACTTGAAAGCGTCTGAACCAATTTATTTGAAACCTGCGTAATTACAGATAGATACAGTCAAATCTCATTCCTACCAGCTTTTGGGATAAGTGGTACTCCTGCTTGGAACAGGGAATGGCACGATAAGCTAACAGTGTCTGAACCAATTTACTTACCAAACTGTGTCATGGATATGGACCACTACAGAATCTTTAGCCAGGGACAGCTGACACCATTGGGACAGGTGGCGCTATAGTATGTAACAAGAAAAGACAATAGCTCAAAAGTGATGTAACCAATTTACATACAAGTTGCCATGCTTATTGGCCACTGTAATACCATCCTATAGATTCTGAGACCAGTGGAACAACTGCTCATAACAAGGAAAGACTTCTGCAAATTTCTTCTACTTGGTGATTACAGTGATTTTTGATTGAATGAACTCTAGTCAGCATTTTCTTCAATCATAGTTTTAAAACTCCAAAAATATGCTGTTAAAACCTTAAGCTAGTTAAAAGCATAACAAGCCAGGAAAAAAACATTCAAATCAGTTTGTATTGTAAAATGAGCACAAATGAACAACAATAAACAATAAAATGTGCAAAATATGAGGGGGAGAGAGTGCTAACTTCCTTGTCAGGACTGATACCACATATGCATCCATGTTGTCATTATCTCACGTCACAACACAACCAAGACTCTCTGGAACTTTGCTTTGTTAATGTGTGTGTAATTTGTCTGCTAATCATGCTGAGAGGTTTTTTTCTTAGTAACCATAGTTATGCTCCTCTCGGAGCCGATCTCTGGTAACTGTGTTTTTTACCTGACTATCCTGATGTTCCTATCCTAAACTTACCAATGCCCTGTGCATTTCCAACTGTGTTTCCATCATCTATGTTATTATCTATGTAAACAGCGCCTCATTTCCTATTGTCAGTACGTCTACAAGTGATGACTTCCACATAGTTCCCACACTTAATTTAAAGCAGCAGGAGGAAATCATCCTGTTCTGTCCCTGCAGGTAAATTAATGTTTACTCTTCAGGCTTGGTGAAAATCTGAAGATAGCAGACAGAGGAAGAGGAGGAGGTCATAGATCACATCCCTCCTCATCGTGTGCAAGATAATGGAACATGTGTGGTCTGTGTTTCCGAGGTGGTTTGTCATGTCCTGGACAGATCGGCTATTGTTAGAGGAGGATTAGATTATTTAGAGATCGGCGTCACCTAAACCCCTTAGGCTGATATTTATACAGTCCTGATACTTCTGAGAGCTGCTTTTAGTCCTCTAGGAAATTTTAAGTGTCTGACATGTTATTTTCTGTGCTTATGGTGAATCATTAATACATCAGTTTGTGCCTTTTCTGCCTAGGTTTAAGAGGGCGACAAAAAAACCGAAATATTCAAATAAATGAGAAACATAAGGAACAAAATTCATAAAAATAAGACCAAAAAATCATTATGAAATGGACATGACATAACATCTAATTTTTTTTCACTTTAAATGAGGTCAGATACTATAACATGTTTATGCTTCACTTATTAAATGTAAACCATGAACAAAAAAAAAAGAAAATAAAAAATGCACATAATAATCTACAAAATTTATAAAAATGAACAACATAACCAAGAAAATGATTTAAACTGAACAATAAAGAATGAAATTATCCCCTAAATGAACAAGAACAATCAAGAAAATTAACTAAATATTAAATTAAATGAATGAAACAAGCAACAAAATGAACCAGCATAAGCAAAATAATACACAAATCATATCAAAAATTGACAAGAGAATGAACAAAACAACCAATAAAACAAACATTTATAAAAATGATCTAAGAAATAATGAAAACAAACCAAATAAGGAAGAAAATAAACAAAAAACCCCAAACTCAGTAATCCACAAAATGAACAACAATGAAGTTTATTCAAGAACATGGACTAACTTGCACAATAATGAATAAAACTGGCACCAAAATTAACAAAAAATCAAGAAAAGGAACAAAAAGACAATAACACCATTTTAGCATAAACTGATAGTTTGCAAAATGCACAAGCACAAAATCAACAAAATGAAGAAAAATTTACAGAATAATCTACAAAAATGAATAAACTATTGTACTAAATAATCTAACATTAAAATAAAAAACCTATATTAATAAATAGAAAACAACATAATAGGGATAAATATATAAATAAAAATATATAATAAAATATTCTAAAAAATTATGCAAAAGACCAACATGTTCCCAAATGAACAAAGATATAATAAGCAACAAAAATTAACAAAATATGCTACAAAATAAGCAAAAATTAACAAAATAAGCAAAAAAAATGAGCAAAAACAAACAACATAAACAACAAAATTTGCAATAAAATGAGCAAAATTAGTAACAAAATGAGCAAAAATGAACACAATATGTGATAAAATGAGCAAAATAAACAAGAAAATGAGCTAAAATGAATAAATATGCAACAACATGAACAATAATGAGCAAAATATGCAACAAAATGGTCAAGAATGGGACCAAAAACAACAAACAGCTGTACTAAATGACTAAAGTAATCAGTAAAGTGAACAAAAATCAGCAACAAAAATGTCATTATTTATAAAGTAAAGTTTTCATAAATTAAAAAGTTGCACAATAGCTGCAAACCCCCCTTAGTGAATATTAACTGGAGTACTGAATAGGATGCGGACCCTCCAGCCCCTGAATTCTAGCCCTATGCCTTCTATTTATAACGTCTTCTCTCCTATATGTGCCTTCACCTTCTCCTTTTCCTCCTCATCTTCATCATTGTGTCAGTGTGTGTGTGTGTGTGTGTTCATAATGACAGCAGTGCAGAGGTGTCTCAGATGGAGCTAAATCAGAATGTGTCTTCTTCTGAGTCTCTGTCACACACACAGCCCCAAACACAATTACTGTTATTTAAAGACCACAGCTGTAGCTGAGCTCCATTTACACACACACGCACACACACACACACACACACACACAAGAAAAAAGCCTCAGAGAGAGAGAAAGATGGAGCTGGAGGAAGAGGAGAAAGGGACCAGGGAGAAGGGAGGCACCTAGTGATGGAAAGATGAGAGAGAAAGAGGAGAGAAGGAAGGGGATGATGTCATCTGTTAACCCTATACACTGCTCCCTTCTCTTCTGTTTCCTCCACACATCCATGACTATATTTAGTAGATTTGTGCAGCTGTGGGTATGTGGGTTTGTTTTGATGCTGCTCCTTTTACCAAATCGCTGTCTCACCGTCTTGTCTACGTCACACGCTGTTGTTTTCTTGCATCTTTATTTCAAGACTCTCACACTCTCTCTCTCTCTCTCTGCTCCAGTTTTTAAAACACAAATGAAATCAAGTGCACTGTGTCTATATTTTTAGACTTATCAGGAACCAAAATTGGTTATGGAGCCTTTTGGCAGATATTGATTTCACAAACAAAACAAGTGTGTCAAAGCAGTGGCTCGTAAGTGTCAGCCATTTTAATGACCAGTTTAATGTCGCCGTCCTCTCAACTTGTAGGATAGGTGGTGCTACTGTTTCTAAGACAAATAGACCTTGACAATTCACTCAGAATTCTGCTCTGTGGCTGTATATTTTGATGGATATCTTATTACAGGCGATTGAGTACAGTCATGTTTCTTATTTTTTAGGCTTATTTTGTCCATTGCTGTTTTTGTTCTTGGCTGATTTTGTTATTTTTGTCCACTTTGCATATCACCTTGCTCTTTCTTCATTCATTTATTGATCATTTTGCTCGTTTTTGTTCATTTTGTGCCTGTTTTGTTTATTTTACGGATTTTTTAAAATCAGTTTTACCCATCAGCCTTCAGGTTGAAGGGGTATGGCAGTTGTCCTGGTATCAACACTTGGCTTGTTAGCTCGATTAATCTTGAATAGAAAGGTTTAGGGCCACCAAATTTACAGCAAAGGTGTATGAGGACTGCCAAAGAGGCTGAGGGGTACCACTGGCGACTGGCATTGTTTTTGTTAATTCACAATGACAACAATAATCATTGTAAAATCATACTTTAAAATCTAACTGTGCTGAACCTAACCTCCAAATGAGCTGAAAATCTCAGAAGCTGGGAGTGCAGTGATTAAGTGTCTGAATGTTAGGTGTGGATGTGAGACAGGAGGTATTCAGGGACATCAGGACGACAGAGCGTCACAGACCATATGTATGCAGAACCATATGAGCAAAGAAAAAAAAAATTAAACAATATGTTCAGAATGCTTGAAGTCCATTTAAAGAAACCACATTTCCCCAACTAACACAGTGATTCTATAGCACCTGTTTATGTGTCTCTGTGGTATTTTAATGTGTTACTTTGGATTCAGGTAAAACAGACAAAACTCTGCACACCATCAGCGCCCATTTTCAAAATTTAATTAGTAGAGTAGTAGGACGACAGTAATTTGAGCTATCAGATAATAAATTAAGTCCAGTAGAGTCTGACTGAATGATAGGTGGGCTGTTCAGCACTGAGTCGAGGAGGTTTTATGCAAATTTCAGTGAGGTGGGAAGGAAGGAAGTGGTGAGTTTAGCCATTTTCACCAGTTTTCACTTGTAACTGTTTTTTAATTTTTTTTAATGTGTTTTATTTTTTGGTATTGATGTGTTTTACTATACTAAAGTCACATAATTTTATTCGTAGCAAAAAAAAACCATATGTTTGGGTTTACTATCACTTTTAAGATAATAAAATAAAATTTTGACATATTATGATAGTAATCAATGTGCAGTATGTGAACATTTTTTATCATAACATCATAGGCTTGATCTCAGAGGTTCTGTTTGCTCTTCGCAGAGTCTTGAGATTTTAGCCTCGAATTGTGAAGCGCGTACAGATAATCTTGGATTATGATTGGTGCTATACAAATACAAGTGAATTGAATAACATCTTTGGTCATATTGGGGGTATAGTGGAGAACTCTGTTTGTTTGTAGTTGTGTCTGTCCGAACTTTTGGCTTTCTATCTGTAATTTTCTGGACCCAAATTAACCAACATGGGTAGTTAGGGTAGAGGGAAAGGTTACTATGGCAACCAGCACCTAATTTGCATATTACTTAGGTCATAGCATCTATAAACTGCAAAAACCTAGGCTTCACATTTTAACATGTGATAGATTAGACTCCAGGACACCATTCATTTATCAAATAACCTTGACCCTGACTTTGATATTGAAGATCGATAGGGATCAAATGGATATCAATGGACAAAATCTCCACTGTTTTCTACGGGCAGAAATTTGGTCAAAAAAGCTTAACATTTTAAACAGTTATAAAAGTTAGAATAGTGAAAAGTAATAGCAGGAATGTTCTGAATAAGCTGAACATTTTCCAGTTTGAATAGTTTGGATTGGACAAAAAAGTGTAGGACTAGTTAAAGGACAAATAATGTATGTAACCGAAATAATAATAATAATAATAATAATAAGTGAGTCAGCAATCCCACTAAATATGTAATAGATTAGACTCAAGGACACCACTCACTTATCAAAGCATCTTGACTTTGACCATGAAGATTCATAGAGTCTGAAGTGAGTGCATTTTGACCTATATACTGTATATTTATAGCTATGTTGTGAGGTTGAAAATGTCACCATATACCTCTGGTTATGCTGATTCCAAATATTTTGTGACCTTCAAGGAAAAAGGTCAAAGTCAAAACTGGGCAAGGGATTTGGCGTTTCACTGCTTCTTGTTATTTTAACATGGTTGTGGTGGCTGCTTACTATTTCTGAGTGTGCAGCACTTTAATCTGTGCTTTAAAATGTGCTTCATAAATACATTTGTTTTTATTTGGATAAAGTCCAGTGGAAACAAATCAGCTTTGGGCTGAGTGCCACAAACAAGGAGGAGAATTTGCAAAGTAATGATAAAAGGACAAATGTGATGACAGTTTGGATCATATTAGGAGATGTTGAACATTTTGTGCAGGCTTTAGAACCAGTGGGGTCACTTTTATCAAGGCCTTTTTTATTTCTAGCCATTACTTAGAGAGTATAAAAGCCTCTTTGCACACCTTCCAGACACGTCTAGTTTGTACCTGCACAAGACACATAAGGTATCACATATAAAGCTCTATCTTCCGCCCAGAGCATTGTTGCAAAGCAGAAAGTGGAGAGCGTATTCCTGTCTTGCCTTTGGGGAAATGCCAATGCCTTTGAGATAGCAACCTGCTGTGTGCTGCTGAGGGTGTGTTGGTATTAAAATTAGACAGGCGGGTGGCATGTTGCTATTTTACACAAAAAAACACATGTGCCAGTGACTGACAAAAACTTGTTCTTTGGCATTAAAAAATAGACTACTGACTGGTATCTCAGAGGTGCAGCTCAAGTTGAAGACATGTGACCATATGATGGATACATGCAATATACGTACATTATTCCTTAAAACATGTTTGTGTGTATTTCTGCATATTTTTAAGATACATTTTGATAATAGTGATAAGCAAGAAAGAAAAATTCATGCGTGTTTCAAAATGTTTAATGTGATCATTTGGCGAGTCCCAGTATTAACATTATTTAGGCGTTCTCACAATGCCAATCCACATAGTACCTGCATTTCACTCCTAAAACAGAGATTTGAGTAATGTGAGTACAACAGAGCCAACACTCTCCCCTGGTCCCAGCGTGGTTGGAAGAGGTACACGGACATGACGGGGACCTGATGTACAGTATATACCTGTTCTCCTGCTGCATCTGCATGCGGGCAACAATCAAACTGAAAATCAGCGCCTCATGTAATAGTGAAATCGATTCACTCGGTTGTATACAGTATGTGGTATTGTGACGTGATCCAGCCCGTTAGGAGGTGAGCTGGTGTGTGTGAACCAGCAGGTGTAGATTTTAGGGGCATGGGGGGCATTCATCTAGCTCAATAATAATAACGTGCATTTGTTTCTCCAATAAAACATACTTAAATAAATGTGAATGGGTCTCTAAAAACTTTTATTGTTAATTCTTCAATTATTTTCATTTTCTGTCCTTCCTCTGATTATATTGTTCATTAATGAGGTTTTTTTTTTTTTTTTACTGTTGCTTTTCTTCTTATTTTGTAAATTTTGTTTTTTCATTTCCTTGATTATTTTGCTCATTTTTGTGCATTGGCTTGACTATTTTGTTCATTATGTCACAAATTTAAATAATTTTCTTGACTATTTTGTTTATTTTGTGCATTACTTTGTTCGTTTTATTGTTCATTTGCTTGACTGTTTTGTTCCTTTCTGTTTATTTTCTTTATTATTTTGCAAATTTTGATAATTTTCTTGACTGTTTTGTTAATTTTCTGCAATATTTTGTTTATTTTTTTCCATTTTCTTGAGTATTCTGTTTATTTTCTGCATGATTTTTTTCATTTTTTGATTATTTTGCAAATTTTTGTTGCTTATCATTTGCATTTGACTATTTTGTGCATTTGTTGTGAATTATATTGTCCATTTCATGTATTATCATGTTCATTTTCACCCGTTAAGTTGCTTATCTTGTCCATTTTTGCAAAAAATGGCATCAAGTGATACATTCATAATTCAACAAACAGAAAATAAAGTGTGTGACACTCAAATTTTCCATCGACACTCGTCTAAAAATAACTTTCCCCACCGTTAAAATGAAACCTCCGCCCTTGCTCTTCCTCATGCTCACATGACCCTCTGGTCTCTTCATCTCACTCTGTTTTTCTCACCTTCTCTCTTCCTCTCCATGTCTACACACAGTTTTTCTTTTCCTTCATCTTTTCACCTCGCTCCATTCTTTTTTTCAGTCCCAGCATGGCGCGTCTTCATACAATTACTCTCCATTAAAAATGGATTAGATTTCACCTTCACAGTCTGTCTTCAGAGGGAGACAGAGCCGGAAGGAGGGAGAACAGGGAAGGGAAACCTGTAAAAAAGGAAAGAGGAAGATGAACGATAAGGATAGGATAAGATATGTGGATAGAGACGGCGTGGAGAAAGGAAAGGGGAAATATAGGGGCGGAGAGAAACAGATTAGGACGAGGTCCATCAAATCATCCAGTGCAGAGGCAGTTGGATGCAGATTAATACTGGTTGTCCTTGCAGAGTCAGAAGAAACTGCTCATCTTCTTAGATGCTTCACACTGCTTTTCTTTTTTTCTCTTGGTCACAAGTTCTCAGTAAGTTGTGTGAACTTGGTTTTCGCACGTTTTGTTTGTCCAATCCCAGAGAAATGGCTGCAGTTCAAAAACAAACACAGCTCAGTGTGGGGGTTCAAGGCAGGGGATGGAAAATGAACCTTAGGCGCGGCTTTCACATGTGCACAACATTGTGGTTTTTACCTTTATTCTGAAAAAGACAAAATATGTTGTTTACATGATCAATGAACAACAATGCTGCTCTCATTCTTCTTTACATGTGGAGCTGTGCTTATTCCATTTAACATGACACATCCACACAAACGTCATGAGATGTGTTATAGATGTCACGACCAGAGGTGAGTAGGGTAAACATAAACATTACTCAAGTAAAACTATTATCATTGAATGATGAAAATGACTGAAGTAGAAGCACTCGTGGACATAAGTACTTGAGTAAGAGCAAAAGTTGTAACATAGTGCTTATTACAGTCTCATTGTTATTTATTGATGTGGTGAAGGAGGACATGAAGGTAGTTGGTGTGAGAGAAGAACATGCAGAGGATAGGGTGAGATGGAGGCAGATGATTCGCTGTGGCGACCCCTGAAGGGAACAGCTGAAAGGACAAGAAGAAGAAGAAGACTGTTATTTATCTACAGGTAGTAATGTAAAGTCCACATTAATTATTACAAATAAAGTGACAGATGCAGACAGATGTAAATATAAAAATACACAGTTTACTGTTTAGACACAGTTTACTATCAAACATAAAAAACCATGACATATTCAAGGTGTCTTTAATAACAAATGGTTTTGCTTATTTTGATCATTTTAGCTCATTTCGTTGCTTTTTTTGTTCACTTACATTGGTTATTGTATCTGTTCATGTTATTCTTCACCTTTCTTAATTAACTTGCTTATTATGTTCATTTTCTGTGTATTTCTGTGTATTTTAATTGTTCTAATCTTTGCTCATTTTGCTGCGTACATTGTTTTTTGCAGTTCATTTACTTGATTATTTTTTCATTTTTGTTCATTGTGGTGCGTCGTTGACTTCCACTGCTTTGGTTTGATAAAGTATCAGTGCATAATCTAACTGTTGTTTGTCATCATTTGGATCAAGCACAGTCAGTGTAAAAATGACTCCTACTCAGTGAGCTGTGGCCAAATGTAACTGAGCAGAAGTACTCTCAGAAGTACTTCTCAAGTACATGTGAAGGAGTAAATGTACATGAGTAGTGCTGACATATGGTCATCACGCGGGAAGGAATTTTAAAACAGTTATGATGTGTGAGTGGGAAATGCTCTGCTGGGCTTTTTTTATGGCCCTGCACGCAAACAGATTTTGGCACATGCACCTTGTGCAGGAGGCGCAAGTCCAAAAACTTGTTAATACCCAATACTTTAATGATATTTAAATGTAGATGTTTCCCCTCCCAACCAGAAATGCAGGCTTTTTTGTGGACATCCATCTCAGTTTCTCAGTAACGTGTTACAGCATGTACTGTATGCATGTATGTATGTATGTATGCATATGTATGTATACATGCATGTATCGATGTATGGATGGATGTATGCAGTGTTGCAAACTGCTGCAATAATTCTACCTAGGGAGCATATTCAATGCTGTACATCTGTCCAAAAATCCTCACAAAGTTACCACTTACAACCCCAAACTCCAACAAAGTCGAAATGTAATATATAAAATGTATATCAGAACAGAATGCAATGATGTGCAAATCTTATAAACCCATATTTTATTCCCAAAAGAACATAAACAAGATATCAGATGGTGAAACTGAGCAATTTTACCATGCCATGGGAAATATCAGCTCATTTTGAACTGAATGGCACACATCTAAAACACATCTAAAAAAGTGATATGCTGATATGATATGTTGTTTATGTTCTACTGGGAATAAAATATGTGTTTAGGAGATTTGCAAATCATTGCATTCTGTTTTTATTTAAATTTCATTTACATCCCAAGTTTTTTGGAATTAGGGTTGTATTTTAATGCTATATTGTTTCATCCTTTTTGAATAAGATGGAATTTGGATTGAAAGCTATTTTTTTAATGACGTATTGGGTGACACAAATAGATACATGACGGATTTCAATCAATCAATCTTTATTTGTATAGCACCAATCATAATCGCCGATTATCTCTAGGCGCTTTTGATCATTTTGTTATGGAAATGGTTTATTTTTAAAGCCACGGATAGATATTTTATAAACATAAAATACATTAAAAGGTATATACAACATTTCTGTGACAACCAAGCAAGTTGACACAAATTGCAACAATAATGTCACGTTTTCACCAAACCATGCTGCCCTGTATTTAAATCTTATGTTTGAAATCAAAGGATACTATATGTCATTTGATATTTTTGAGCTTGACCCTGACAAAAAAGCCTGTCATTAAAGTCTAGTTGCCCTTTATTTATGTAAAAACCCATGTTGCACTGGCTGGGCTGGGTGATTGTGTGGTGACTCCTCGGTAAAAGGGCAGTCCCAATCTATTGTTCATCTCTGTGCCAAACAGAGCAGATGGTCACGGTGTGCCCACAGAGGTGAGGGGGGGTCTGGGACTGGAAGCGCTCCAGGCAGACCCTCACCCCTCCTGTGAACCCTGCCTGAGGGTTAAGAAGGGTTAAACCTAATCTGCTCGCGCTGTGTTTGTTTCTGTCTGCCTGGGTATTTGTGTCGATATGTGTGGTCCAGGCCATGTCTCCACCGGTGTATCCTCTTGGTAAAGCTGTAGAGGAGGATTATTGCAAGTTGTATACACTGAATTACAAATTTATTAAGAACGCCTTTAATGCAATCCAATACAATGTCCCTGTTAATCCTGTTTGGAGAAGCCTTTAATGTTCAGGTGTCATAGAGGAATTAAAATTCAGCCGTAAATGGTTATTTCAGTCCTTGGTTTATAGTGTTTGCTACTTCTATATTAAGCTTTACATTAGATTGGACAGGTGCTTGGAATAAAATTGCAGCTCAAATCATATAAAACAGATACTGTAATTTTTTTCTGTGTTGGAAGTGCAGCACAAATACAGTAATTTAACATGGAGGGAAGTACAACTACACAGTACAACTATACAGTGAACAGAGACAGAAAATGCAATCATAGCTACCACTTTTAAATTCCACTTTTTAATGTTTCCACATTTTGTACACACTACTACTAATATTTGTTTCTCTTGGCTGCTGAATTTTGATTATTTCATGCAATTTCTTGATTTTTCGTGTGCATTTTTTATCATCATTTTATCCACTATTTCCATAATATTTAAATTAACTTTCACGATTATTTTGCTCATTTTTTAAAATTTATTTTCTTGAATATTTTGCCGAAAAAGGGTGGAGTGCTCTCTCCGGGTCGGGGATGAGGTCCTTCCCCAAGTGGAGGAGTTTAAGTATCTAGGAGTCTTGTTCACGAGTGAGGGGAGGATGGAACGGGAGATCGACAGACGGATCGGTGCGGCGTCCGCAGTGATACGGACTCTGTATCGGTCCGTTGTGGTGAAGAAGGAGCTGAGCCAAAAGGCAAAGCTCTCGATTTACCAGTCGATCTA
>JAQQAE010011368.1:0-13651 GCA_029823295.1 Pseudamia nigra | reverse complement strand
CTCTGTTTTCTTTCACAGTATGGATCCCTCCCCCTGCACGACCTCCCTCCCTTCCCTCCTCGGCTGGGCTCAGGAGCAGTGAACAGGTGTTGTCTCCTTTTGATTTGGGTGCGTTCGGATTAATGCTGTCAGCTCAGCTGTTAAAACAACTGCCACCGCCAGATGCCAGTCAGTTTTGGGCTGGAGCTGTCACCCACTCACACATACACACACAAATATCCAAACATACGCACACTCGGATATAAGCGTGCACACATAGGGTGAAGTGCACACATTCACACACACCAACACAAGGCCTCTTGGCTCATTGTAATACGACAAAGCAAATCAGCTGCTGTACGCCAGTCTTGTCTGTAACACAGGTGTGTGTTTCTGTAGCTTTTCCAAACATCACAGTCAGTGGGTATAAAAGGGAGATTATGACATGATACTACTGCACTCTGTAATTCAAAGTCACAGACACTATAAACTCATGTGGACAACTAAAATGCACATTTTTCAACAAACTCATCAACGTTACATTTTCACATCATTTGCATCATTTGGGGAGTTTCTCCCTGTGTCACATGCAGTCTTTAACATGTGGTAGATCTTATGATGTCACCAGATTCATTGTAAGATATGAAAAAAACTGAAGCAAAAACTAGGTGCATGACAATCTTTAAAAGGCTGCACTCTTTTGAAATAATCAGAATTGATCAAAATCAGTAATATTGAATGTCATACTGATCTACTTTACAAGTAGTTTCAGGTGATTTTTACAATAAAGCAAAGAGATTTATTTTAGTCTGGCCTGTAACTGTGTTTACTGTTACTGGAGAAACTGTCCATTCCTAAGGCAACATATGATTTCTACCTCCCCAAACTCCATCTGTCCTCACTTGTTCCTTTCTTTCTCCAAAACATCCATCCTGCCTTACCATCAGCATCAGTCCAAAGACAGGTAACACAGGAGTTTCTTTGGATTTTTTTTTCTTTCTTTTAAAAAAAATAAAACTCCCCTTTTACATCTACAATCTGTAAGTTGGTGTGTATCTGTATGTGTCACCATTTTTGGCACTGACTTCCATCCTACACTCACAGCCCTTTTCCGGCTGACAGGAGCTTAAATTTAGAACATGAATCCTTGTATTTTTAAATTAGGGAAATAATATGATGATTAACCATGAATATCAATGATCATCAGTGTGTAAGCAGCGTGTAACAGTGCTATTTAAGGCTCCTTAACATGTGGGTGGAGTTAACATGTTTTCTGTGTGTCTGTGTATGTGTGTGGGTAGTGGGCTTCAGAGTGTAGATGGTGGTGTCTCAGTCCATTTAATACGCACACATTTGGGAGAAACATTCGACTGTCCATCTTTTCCTTCTGGCAGCTTCTTGATCTATCTTTATCTCTCTCCATCTTGGTGTCTGTCTGTCTCTCCTCTCTCCTTCAAACACACTTTTTTCTTTTCCTCTCAAATTGAACTCATTTACTCATGTTTGTTTGCAATCTTCACACTAGACAGTCTTGTGATGCTGGTTCAAGGAGCCGTCCACACCAAGACACTGGACACTTGTTTGTTGGGTCATGTCGGTTTGTCTGACGCACTTTTACTCCCAAAAGCGCACACACCCAACACACTCCCTTAACATTGAGCCCTCTGTCTGGTTCTCCCTGCCCCCCTGTATCGGTTTACTATGTGAAAACACTGGCAGACGTCAGATTACTATCCTTTTTCTAGCTCCTTAACAAAACTGCAGTTTAGTTTATATCCTTTTTGTCGGTTTATTTAATTAAGCTAATAGGGTTATGGCAAAGGTTATGATATGTTACTGCAGTCTCCAGTCTCAGCTGAGATACTGTAAATGTTGTTAGAACCATTAGCCCACTCAAAGAGTCATGGGTGTCTTGTCTGGGAGTGGTGGGAGGAGCAAAAAAACAGGGTCAAAGACTAAGAGGAATGTTGTGATATCAAGAGCTATATCTGTGATAATATTTAGTACTCCTCACAATATAATTACATTTTATTTAATAAATTTACACCATTCTGATAAAGAGATGATTGAATAAATTAAATTTGATTCAATATAGCAAGACTACAATTTGATAAACATCCTACTTTGTTATATTATTAAATATAGCTTGTGTGCACAGTTAAGTTTTACTTGTTGTTGTAGCCAATATGTCAGTCAAATTGACTGAATTTATTTTTGAGTTGATTTGATTGAACTCCAGATGGCTCAGATTTAAACCTTTTCTTTTACTTGTTCCTCTCTGTTCACAGTAGATCCATTCACTGAATAAAAATAAACATATTCAGCCTGTTTTATCAAATGTTTGGTCTGCTTTTATCTGTTTTCTTCATTAATGTAAGTACAAGTTTAAGTTAAGTCCAAGAGCTTGCGATGTACTTTGTTATATCCATTTAATTTGTGTGAGCTCTGCCGTTCGTAACTGTTAGCCACAGATGGCTAAGTGATCTAAACGTGACCTAACTAGGAGCATTAGCTGTTATTGACAAGGCAGATCTCTTCAACCAATCAAAATTTCTTCGCCTAAAACCAATGTCGTGTTGCCAGGAAAACTGGGAGCAGGAAAAGATTTACAGGCAGCAATGTCGACGTGAATGAATAATTGGAGCACAGTGACTTGTAAGACTCCAACAGGTCAGGCACACAAACACTTACAGGCTTTCACACACAAACACACACATGCTAGTCAGCAGAGCATTCCAGCGCTGTTTGGACTGTTGTTGCCATTGGTCTAATGGTTCTCACATGTCTGTCGCCCTATCTTTGAGCAGCACACAGGACAATGTGGGCTATTCTTAAGACTTTACAACATACTCTGCCTCAGCTCAGTCAACGCACAGATGGAACAAGCATTCACACAGAAAAAAAGACAGAAAGGACAGAGACAGATATCAAGACTCAAACAGACAAGTAAACAGAGGGAGAAGTTTGTGTGTGTGCAATTGTGTGTCTACGTCTGTTTGCGCTTGTCACCAGCATCCATGTTAACTGAATAGGCGGGTCCGCCTCCGCCGTCCGGCAAAGCACAGCCACTCTAAAGCCAAGCCAACTGTCAATCAAAAAGCCAACACAGGGCCAAAACTATGATAGCATCAGAAATAACAGTCTTTACCCATCAGTCTTACATGCACAAGCACACACATAAGCGCAGGGGAGGTTAAAGTCACAGCTCAGCCCTGTTTGAATAGGCTTCCAACATGCAAAGCAGCATTAGGGTGTCAGGAGTGTCTTGCTGTTCTGTCTGTCTCTCTGTCATTGCTTTGACAAGCAGACGAAAAATGTCACGACTCGCAAGAGAAAAGGCTGCAGTCTATATACATGTGCGTGTGCGCGCTCTCTCTGTCTCTCTCGTAGTTAATGCGTGGGTCCATTCCCCTCCTATACACAGCAGGCCCAATACACAATGTCTTCTTTTGTTGTCACGTTAAAGTGATGCAATAAAGCTGTGCAGTGACAAGGACGGCCCGGGGGCTGCATGCAGTGACAGAGACATTGAGTGCGTGCATGTGTGTATATGCACGTGTGTGTGTGAAGAGTGGAGACAAGAGCACTGAAGAGGGGTTATTGCCACGAGACAGATTGCAAGTGTCATTTTCCATTACAGCAGCCTGAGCCACTGTCTACAACACACACACATACACACCAATCACATGCCTTGGCCTACTTTAACGGGATGCTTTTGATGGGGAGAGACGTGCATGCATTAAAAGAGTGCCGGCCATGACTATTTAACTCTCTCCTCACCTATCCTCAACACAGTATGGGAAAGCAAACTGCATCTTCATCTACATCTTCTAACTGGAGAAAACTTTTTACTTTTTCATTGAGTTATAAAAATACAATACAAGCAGCAATGTATAAATAAAACAGCAAAAATGAACAAACATATAATTCAAAGGTGTGTTTCTCAACTCAAAATGCTCCACAGGGATACATTGCATTTTACATACATCATGGCACATTGTTGCGTACGGATGTCTATTGTCTGTTCAAAAGGCTTTCTTGAGGCTGTGTTTGTTAACCAGGCAATTAGTGTAAAGCATTTGGTGGTTATCAGTACCACAGGTGACACTTGGTCTCTTCACCGTGAAAGTATGAGGCAGTAAAATGAAAATGGGATCTGTGTTTGGTCCCATAGCTTGTCCCTAATAAGGTGCAGTGGCAGCAGCTATCAGGGGCTGAGCTGAATTAGTCCACAGCGGATTCAAATGTCTAGATGCTATCAAACACCATTTAATGATAATGGAGGTCACAGAGGCAATTGGGAAAATGGTGTGTTTCTAAGTGTGTGAAAGGAACGTTCTCTGTCTCCCGCAAAAAAAAAAAAAAAAAAGAAGCGTTAAGATAGCATCGCTAATTTCTCCAGCTCGGCACAAAAACAACATGCAGAGGAGGGGGAAAAACACAAGCATAATGAAACAACAAGGAAAGTTTTTCAGCGACTTTCTCGAATGTCGCTCCAGATTTTGCCCTTCATCGTTCTTTCACAATGTCGCGCCCTCTCCGCTGCTATTTCTGACTGCCAGTGTGTGGATCTGGCTTGCTGAGATTTCATGCCAGTGTAAAAATTGGCTGAGGGTTTGGTTCAAATCAAATTGGACATAAGCACCCACAACACCATCTGTTAGGGAAAGGCAGTGGAGTGAAGGGCAGAACTCTGTATTCAGATAAATGGATTTTCAATTTATTAAATTGTTGACTGACACCCTTGTAAATATTCACTTTATGTGTTGTGGCCTATTCTTAGACAATCTTATTTAATGGAAACATGATGCTATACATCCATACTAACCCAAATACCTAATATTAGACTGTAAAATACCCCAATACATCTGTTGTTTTGTGTCAGTTTAAAATTTATCTTTACTCCAACAGCAAACTTGCCACTTTTATACACGATGAGTGGAAAAACAACTTATTTGTCTCTCTTTTTATTGGCTTATCTCTCAAACCTCAGCTCACTTCATCTAGTCAAAAATAAGGCTCTCTCTCCCCCTGGCAGGTGATATGTTATGAGTGTGTATTTTCAGTTTTCACAGGTGCATCACCCCAAAATGTGTTTAGAAATGTGTCAGTGATTGTCACAGTACTTTAGGGGAAGACCATATGTCCCTTGCCACTTCACCCAAAAATTTTTCTAAGTTTGTAAGGTGAGTAACAGTCTCATAACTCTCAGAAGGAGATGTCATGTTGCTAGAGTGTGTGCCACATACTTTGCTTGTCTATATTAGTGTTTGCATGTAAGTGTCCCCCCCTTGCCTGCCGAGTGGTCTGGACATTTATTAATAACTAAAGTTGGAGCAGCTTCTGGATGAAAAGTCACTGTGGACGTGGAGACCTCCCAGGGACTAAGTGTAACACATACATTCACTGTTTCAGTCGCTGCAATCCTCTGCTTCACTGGGAGACAGGGAGCACTGGGAGGGGGATAGAATGTAAGGAGGAGAAGGATGGGGAGGAGGAGAGGGATTTTTGTGTTTACACAGAGGCCCGGCCACCGCAGCAACTGTTGCCAAGCACTGTTCTCCCCAACAACAAGCCAGTAATTGGTACTTTAAGCAGCTAACCTTGCGGAGGTGGTGGTGTGAGGTGGGCTTGGACAAAAAGCTTTTTGATACTTCTCCTTCTCTATCTCAGTCTACTCTCTCAAGCTGCACTACACTGCCCCGTTTTTTTTTTTTAAGAGACTGCCCGTAATCTTGGCAGAGCCCCCTTTGCTTTGGAACGATTGGAACGTCTTTAGAAGGAATCGATGAAAATGTGTCCAGACACATGGCCCAGCTCAACCAGACATGAATTGATCATCAAAATATCAACATCATCATTTCGTAATGGAGTATGTTGGCTCTGTCAATGCAAGGGGAATAGCCAGTCTGAAAAGCAAAAGCTGCAGTATCAAGAGGGTGTGAATAAGTGAGGACTTGTATTCCAAATTCTGCCTCTCTGAAGTTTATTTGAACAGAGAAGACCCAGTCTGCTAATGTTGTATCATTAAACAATTAAGTTCCCTCCTAATTTTTAAATAAAACACCTCATTTTTCAAAAAATGAACAACTAAACTCTTACTTGTTTTTAAATAAAGCACATAATGGTTACTTTATTAGCTAAAGCATCATTAACTTGTGTATAAAACTAATATGTTCACCATACACTTTTTATTTAGTTTTAAATTATATGCAGGAGTAGCTGCAGCCTGTTTCACAAACAAATGGCGTAATATGCAATTGTTTTGCAAGACATTTATGCTTTTCTTTCTAACAAACTTAGCTTTTTTATTGGGACTTATTAAGAATTTATTTATAACTTATCCATGTTTGTTTGAATGTCTAACTTTAATATAATTAAGATACCCTTATTAAGGAATTTACAAGATAGATTTAAGTCCTACCCTAAGGTTATAATCTGATCTTTGGACTGCATGTATGATTACTCTTTCTGAGTTTTTTCTGTCTATTAGGGCTTCCTGCTGATGTATTTTCACCCCAGAAGTCACCACACATCTCAGCTTCTCACTGTCTCCCTGTTACTCCTTCCTTCCAGCTCAGTAGTTCAGTGTTAGGGGTGGCAGAATTAGACAAACTTCACCAGTGCCTGTATAAGTGCTTATTCAGTGCTGACCCCTGCTCAGTTTGGAGGGAGGAGGAGGAGAATGGAGAAGGAAGGGGGGAGTAGCTGGATCCTCCCCATGCCTGCCAAGGCCCAAGTCAATGTGGAGCCTGTTTTTTCGGGATATGAGGTCCCAAGCCAGGGCCTTTTCCTGTGGGCCCTCCTCCTCCTCCTTGTCTTCGTTCTCCTCCTTCATCCTCCACCCTCTCCTGAGCCCGGCTGGGCCTGGCGCTGGCACAGAGGCCCCTTTGTTGAGCACCCGAGGGCCCAGGCTCTCTCTCTCTTTTTTCCTCCTCTTTTTCTTTCTTTCTTTCTTTCTTTCTTTCTTTCTTTCTTTCTTTCTTTCTTACTTTCTTTCTTTCTTTTTTCTTTTTCTCTTTCTTTCTTTCTTTCTTTCTGTCTTTCTCTCCCTCTCTCTCTCTCCCTCTCTTTCCACAAACCTTCCTCCTCACCATCCCTCCCTTTTCCTCTAAAGGTCTCCAGGCTTCACAAATATGAGATAATAGGAAAAATAGAGCTGGCCGCTTGTGGTGACTCAGGGCAAAACGTCTGAGTGAAAAATAGAAAGTGAGTGAGAGAAAGAGAGAGAGATGGTATTGTTTGTGAGGCTGGTCTGACTGAGCAAGCTGGACTGAGACTGTGTCTCCTCCCATCTCTCTCTCTCTCCCCAGCAGCTTCTGAACCAAAAGCTCACTGTGGTTCCAAAAGCCGGATGGGGGTTCGCTCTAACACACAAACACACAAATGTACGCACTGTTTGTCTCTCCGTCTCTCTCCCTCTCTCGGCAGGTGGACGGGGTTGTTTTGGCTCGGCTGCAGGGCAGCAGCTTGACTCCGTTTGAGCCAATGAGCCAAAATAATAGCCGACAATTCCAGAGTTATTGTGAGCGTTCTCCCCCCTCTGCTTTTCCCAGAATCCCTCTCAGCAGTGAAGGATGAGAATCAGAACGTCACCCTTAGATGAATTAATGTGCTTTCACATAAAATACAATCCAGTCATACAGAATCATATGCACTGTAGTCCTGACAGTCAAGTTTTATCCCTTTAGTTCTCACTGATGCACCAGTGGACCATTCAAGAGAGATTCTACTCAAAACCACAACCAAACTGAGTTAAATATGCTAGAATGTGACACTATTAAAGCTGGCAAATTCAGTTTCCCACCTTTTCTTGGACCACAAAACTCTTGGGCTTCTTCTTCTCTTCTCAATTTTCTGTTCAACCCGCTTACTTCACAGAACATGCATGTACAAAAACACACAGACGTCAGAAGAAGAGGGAATAGCTCCCTGATTTTTATGTAAAGTGTTGTACTGTGCTCTTTAATTGTATGATTTTTTTGGGCAAAATATGATTTTTTAAAAATATTGCATAAATGTGTATCAGGTGCAGTAACATTTTGTGGGTTAAAGCAGATTAATTTTAGACTTTAAAAAGGGGGAAAGAGTTCTATTGAGAATTTGTTCTGGGGCTCTGTTGTAGAAGTGGAAGGGCCTGATTATTTTATTTTATAATCTTATGTTTTGGTGAAAACAAGGCAAAATATACTACTACAGAGGTATGGCTGACATAATGAGGCTAATATTTTTGTGAGGTCACATTTGCCAGGTAATTCACGTTTTACAATTGTCACAAACCTTTTAAACAATGTGCATTTAGTAATTGATTTGAAGTTGGGGTGTACATGCATGTGCCATTGCTCTCTGTTTCTGCAGAGTGTTTATAGTTTATCATGGATGACAGCTTGGGTTCATTTCTCATAGTGTACACCACATCAATCAACATCTCACTAAAAGCTACAGCTCCTCTTCTTCTCCTTCTCTTCTCCTCTCCTCCTGCCTATTTCCTACCATTTTGCCAGCCGCTGCACAATGAAAGAGCCTCTTGGCTTTTATTAATAGTTAAAGTGGCCCCAGCCTGTCACTAGGGACAATGGCTGCAGCCCTGTTAATAAATAAAAATAATAACTAGGAGATGGAGACAGAGAGGGAGTGCAATGGAAAGAGAACAGGCGACACTGCCATTTGTTGTTCCCTCTCACTTGTCAAAGCTCTTTGGCTTAAAAGCCTCTGTCATTGTTGAGGGAGAGGGGGCTGAGGGGAGAGATGAGAGAGAGAGGGAGAGAGAGAGAGAGAGCGAGAGAGAGAGAGAGAGAGGAAGCGCCAGGGGCTAATAGCACCTGTTGGGGTGATGGTAAGACAGCTGTCACAGAGAAAAAACACTCTTTTTCCCTCTCTGTCGGTTTCTTTCCCTCTTTTGTTTTATTATGGCAAACTATCTTAATTCTGCTCTCCATTCACTTACCTTCATCCCTCTGGTCAAATTCTGCTAGTCTATTCCCCCGAGGCTACAGTGACTTCTGACAGATAGCAATAGTACCCATCAGGGACACAGGGCTGACTTGGTTGTTGACAAACTGGCTGAATGGCATAGCTGAAATGCAAGGACAGACCAGTCACAGTCCAAGGACAGTGGCGAGATTTGAAAAGGCAACAGTGTGGGTTGAGAGAGGCTGAAAGCTGTAGTAGATTGAAGTTCAGTAATGATCCTTTGTTGTCATACGTGTTTGTGGTTGTGTCCACATTATCAGTGAGGGGTGGATGTTCTATTCAAGTCAGAGGGAAGGTCCTGATTCAGGCCTCTGGGGAGACTGTAGCACTCAGACACACGCAAACATGTATACATATGCTCAAAGTCACCAACTGTATGTAAGACATGCTGTGTGTGTGTTAAAGCAGCTTGAATGTCTGCACACTCTTGCATGAATCTTCTTTTGTGGGGGATTACATCAGATACGTCATTTGCGCTCCTAAAAATTTCCAGGTGGCTACATTTCTCATCCTGATGTTCCTACATTCACACCATCACAAAAAGGAAAAAAATGAAGAGGAAAGAAAGAGGTTTAGGCAAAGTGTGTGTTTGCATGATGGGGAAAAATACTTTGATTTGTTGCAGTGTGTAGCAGGCATGTGTACTCATGTCTCACTAAGTGTTTTGGTTCTTTTGCACACAGCTACTTAACACACTGGACATCTCTGTCTATGGAGAGCACCGGTGTTTGCGTCTCAGTCCGTGTGTGTGTGTGTGTGGGTGTGTGTGTGTGTATGCCAGTGTATGTACTTGTTTGTACTGGCAAGTTGTCTCATACCAGTAAGATTAGGACTTTTTTCCTCTTTAAATCAGTCTTGTCATTTTAGTAAGTGGGAAAAATAATCCATGGACAAACAAACTTTTAGCTTGGAGTCAGTGTGTATACATATGTGTACAGCTACATATGTGCGCTGAAGTATATGTGATGTGCATGCATGTGTGTGTGCATTCAAGTGTCTGAATTTGTGTTGGATGATAGGGTTAATCTCCTCAGTCCAAGTGTAAAACCTCTTTCCTTAGCAAGGACTTGAAACCCCAAGTACAGAAAGCTCGTAGTGAAATTGGGTTCTCCCTCTGTATGTATCTGCAATGCTTCACCCTCTGACTTCACACTTTTTTCCCTTGTCTGGTCATTTCACTCATTTCCTTTTATCTGTGCCAGCAACAGTCCAGGTTAATGACAGCATGTCCTCGTGTAAATGTGCATGTTTTTTTTCTAGTTTTTATCAGAGTATGTGCATATTTAGGATTGAATCTTTGCATGTGTATGTTCTCATGTGTGACATTTTCATCCCTCCCACTGTGCATCTGTGCGTGTATATCCTTGTGTGAATCTGACCATGTTGCTGGTTAGGATTGTAATTAGCGATTCTACAGATGTGTGTGCGCATGTGTTTGTGCATCAGTTTGTGTGTTAGAGTCTGCTGAGTGTGTGTTGAAAACAAAGCACTAGCTGATAATGTGTCCATTGTGGCGGGTGCATTAAGGCCCTCTTTGTCTCAGGGCCCACAGGGCTAATGATTCTCTAGCAGCAGGTGAGAGGGAAAAAGCCTTGCTCTTTCTCTCCCTCTCTCTTCCACTTGTCTCTCTCTTTATCTTGTGTTGCCTCTCTCGCTCTTTCCCTTTTGCACCGTTGTTTTTGTTGTTCAGATTTCCTCTCGTTCTATTATCAGCCTCTCTCCTTCCACCTTTCTCTCTCTCCCTCTCTCTTTCCTGCTGATGTGGCCATTAGGCTGAGCTGCCGCTGCCTTTATTACAGCAAATGGACTTTAAATGAGCTTTATTGTCATGTTGGCCAGCCAGCTGAATCCCTCTCTCTTTTTCTCTACCTCTCCTTTACCCCCCCCCCCCAAAAAAAAACCCCAAAAAACAGAGGCCCCCAGCATCGAGAGGCTGTTGTCAAAGGACTGGAAGGATAAACTTTTGGCCATGGGCTCAGGGCACATTGGAGAGATTAAAGGTATGTAAAGAAAATTTTCCCTTTGCAACTACCTGATGAGTTCTAGAGATGCACACACTTTTAGTGTCCATTGAGGATTATCAAGATCCAAAAACCCACTCAGAAACATTGAAGACCCTTGTTTTTCCCTCAAGTTGTCTAATTTGGATTTTTTAAAAATAAATTTTCAGATCATTGTCATCATTATCTATGACTGAGGCTCAAAAATGTTAGTAATTTCCCCAAAGTCTGTCATTGATGTACTGATTGAAAAATGGGTGGCAAAAGATAATATTCAAAAGTCTGATGGAAATTAGCAAAATAAATCCTTTGAAGTGGTGAAATTTTCATTATAATTAACAGTGAGAGTAATCATTTATATGCTGAAACCAGTGGAGTTTGTGACGTCCCATCCCTAAAACTGAAGCTGATACTCAAATGCAAAATGATGTGAAGTGTCAAATTGTAGTCTGTAAAGAAATTACTTTAAACTGAGCAAAATGGTGTCAATCAGTTAAGAATTAGGTAAAATGAATGAAGTAAATCTGATGAATTCAATTAAACAAGAAATTAACTGAATGGAGCCAGGCTACCCACTCAGTCTGGTGTTTGACTGACATGTCAAAACATCAGTGATAGTTAGTCAGTTAGTCCATCAGCTCCTTATTAATCTCAGTGTTAATTACCCATTTCATCCTGTTGATCTTTGAGAGCAATATGCTGACTGAGAAAGAGGGCAGCAGACATAACATTGTGAATATGCAGGAGCAAGGATCAATCCAAGAGAAGAGAGAAACGATAAAGTAATGTAAAAGCTGAGAGAGAAACCAAAAGAGGTGAAAGAGACTGGCAATTCCCAGTAACTCCAGGGCAAAGTCGTCATTCTCCTCCAGTAATTGAGCTTCATTAGGAAGTAAAGCAATATGTAATCAAAGTGCCTTGTGGAGCGGCATGGCCGTCAAGAGGGGGGCTTAGTTGATCAAACCCCCTTTTCCCAGCTCCCTGCCGTGCTGACATTTCTGTGTAGGGGCGTCCCGCTTGGCTCACCACACACCAACAGCTGGGGAGCAATATCAGTACTATGTATGAGTGCATGCATCTGTGTGTATGTGAGAGGTGTGAGTGTTAGATAGCGCTTATATAACTGTGTGTTTTCATGAGTATGTACTTGAGTTTTCCAACATCGAATTCCATTGAAGAGCTTTTTGTAGGGAACAAAGTGATTTTGAGCCATCGCCTCATGCTCCGTCAGCCTTATTGAGAACAAAACTGATAAAAGGCCCCACGCTGTTTGTAGCAACACACACAGTATTAGAGTAATGACACAATGTCCTCACAGCATAGTGTTATTAACAACTGATCTGCTGTATAGTTAGACAGCAAAAGTGATGTAAAGACAAATGGATAACTTTTAGCAACCATTTCCTCTATGACATGAGTTTAAAGTTTCAAGTGGACACTTGTGTGCTCTCATTAAGGCAAATATTAACTCCCAACACTACGGTTATAATCATAAGATAAAATGTGCAAGATCTTAATATGATAATTTTGTGTACATCAAATATGTACTATTTGAAATGAAGTTACGGGGTTGGAATAAATCCTAGTCATTCTACACAGATTTGTACATGAACACATATTGCCTCGCACAGCGGGACAACAGCTCAACAAGTCACAGGAAAAGAAGGAATGTCTGTAATTGAGGACTCTAGTTTGACTTGAGTTACCTCTGCCATTACACTCAATTAAAATTACAGCACAAACAAATTCAAAGTTATGCAGAAAATCTGGTTAATGCTGGCCCTTAATCTAATACCCTCACATCATTATTTACAATAACTGGGTTGTGGTGCCCATGTAAACATGATTTGTAGAAGACTTTATACACTTAGTTAATATACTTAGTATCCTGCATACCCATGACTTGCCTTTTCTCCTTTTCCATCTTCTCTCTCATCTTTCCTTCAAATCATTTCATCATTTCATATTATGCCATGTCCTTCCATTTCTTTTATTTCCTCTGTTCCTTCCCTTCCAACTTGGGCATCTCATCTCCACTCCTCCCTCCTTACCAGAGGGAGTTATCAATGCAGCCAGAGTCATTAATTAGCACTGTGAGCACTGTGACAAGTATTACATTGTTACAAATTGGTTAATTACGTCGTGTAGGTGTGTATTTTTGTCTACTTGCAAGAGAGAGTTGGTGTTGGTTCGGTGGGTTTGTAGGTAAGTGCAGGCTGCAGCAATCTGCCTAAGGAGAAATGTGTGTAAACCAATGGAGGAAACCAGTTATTGATCCACGTGCCTGCCTTGCAGCAGCTGAGGAAACAACCCGACACGGGCTGATTTATGTGGCGACCACAGAAATTCTGAAGGTCTAAACAGGAAGGACGAGGCCTATCATTTTCACATAAGAAAGTTTCTAAATTTCAGGTTTTTGTTCTCGTCACTTCTTGTCGCTCCTTGCTTTTTGTATTGAAAAAGCTCTGGATTGCTGTTTTTTGGAGGGGAGGGAAGTCTGAAAACAGAACAAGAATAGGCCAGGGTCTTATGTTTGTACGACCCGACACACACCTAAAGGAATGTCCCTTCACCTCAACACACTTTGATACACCGGGGCAGAAAAGCACCCTTTTCACTGTGTTTGCATTTGTGCATATGTGTATGTATGAGGAGGAGCACTAACCCTAACAAGAAACCCTTACAAAAAAGACTCTTTT